>OU015494.1:116488065-116700565 GCA_907164885.2 Dolomedes plantarius
ACTTGTTCCGAGCCTTCGAGCCATTACAATCTGCCCTCTATCAAAGTCGCTTAGATCCGCAGCCTTACCCATCACACACAGAAGTAAGTGAAAGAATGATTCTTCAGACTCTCCAGCAGCAGTTAAATACCACTTCCTCCTGATCACGTGCCTTCCACGTCATTCAGGCGAATTCATTGCAAAATGTAGGGGTGGTCATGTTTTGGCTCTTGAGTGTATATATATATGTGTGTGTATGTATATATATATGTGTATGTATACATATATGTATGTATATATTGTCGCGTAGATGGTAGTCGTATGGATTGAACACACACGTAGAGGGAATACAACGCTGTTTATTAGCACACAACACTTAGCTGACAGAACTCAGAACTGAACTCACAGGTTGAGCTACTTGCTCTTTTATCCATCAACAGAATATTCTGGAACGCCGTTCCAGGAAATTAAAGAATGTTCTAGCAACTTCTAGAACTAACAGAAATAGAATTAAATTAAATTAAATTAAATTAAATTAAATTAAAATAATGTAGAGCTTTGAACCGGGGACCTCTTGCTCAGCAGTCCGGTGCGTTGACCATTCAGCAACAGAGTCTTTGACGGGAAAGGCTTTAAGCGGCATTGCTCCCTCCTTAGAAGAACAGCGTCCCGCTGTCCTAGGTTGCCTAACTGCTAGCAACTTTTGATCTGGAACGTGTCTGTGGTCCGGTGTAATCATTCTTTACATTGGTAGGCGGATCCTCTTCATAATGGCCGTCTTCAGATGTTGAAGAATCACCATTCGGATGTTGTGCTTGTAATTCAGGGTCGTAGTAAGGCTTCATTCTAAGAACATGGACGGTGTCTATCGTTTTCCGGCGTCTTGATGTTGGCTCATAGTCTTGGACTTCGTAGGTTACGTCAGATAATCGTCGTAACACCTGGTATGGTCCGAAGTATTTTTTAAGCAGTTTCTCGGACAAGCCTACTTTCCGAACAGGCGTGAAAATCCATACTAAATCTCCAGGTGAATAGGACACCACCCTGTGCTTGGAATTATAACGCCGACGGTCCTTTTCTTGCGCCTCTAGGGTTCGTAGTCTAGCTAACTGCCTTGCCTCTTCGGTTTTCACGACAAGATGCTTAGTATAGTCGTTCTCCACGTCAGGGCAGAAGGGGAAAAGAGTGTCGAGCGTTGTTTCGGCTTCTCGGCCATGAAGTAAATAGAAAGGTGTGAATCCGGTTACATCCTGTTTAGCGGTGTTGTAAGCGAAGGTCACAAACGGCAGTATCTCGTCCCAGTTTCTCTGTTCTACGTCTACGTACATGGATAACATGTCGCCTAGTGTTTTGTTGAATCGCTCAGTAAGGCCATTGGTCTGGGGATGGTAGGCTGTTGTCATTCGATGACTAATGTTACACAACCGGATGATATCTGAAACAAGTCTTGATTGAAACACTTGCCCTCGATCGGTGATGATAACTCGGGGCGCTCCATGTTTTAGAAGTATATCTTCGACGAGGAACCTCGCTAATTCCGCAGCTTCAGCAGTTTTCAGGGCTTTTGTAATAGCATAGCGACTCAAATAGTCGGTGCAGACTACGATCCATTTATTTCCAGTGGTCGAATTTGGAAAACGCCCAAGGAGATCTATCCCAATGCGATGAAATGGCGCAACAGCAGGCGGTATAGGCATTAGATGACCCGGTGGCTTCTGTGGAACGGCTTTCCTACGCTGGCATTCCCGGCAGTGCATGACATATCGTCGCACATTTCGGTAGAGCCCTGGCCAGTGAAACCGCTTCCTTATTCTGTCGTACGTTTTGACGAATCCTAGATGTCCGGCCGTGGGTGCGTCATGGAAACATTGAAGAATGTCTTGACGTAGATGCTTTGGAATGACAGGAAGCCATTTCTTACCGGTTGGATCGAAACTCTTTTTACATAGTACGTCTTCAATCAGCTCAAATTCTCCTCTCACTGTTTCGCCATTTCCTAGAGTCCGTATTAACTCCGCAAGTCTTGGATCTTTTCTTTGTTCGTCAGCAACGTTAGCAAAATCTATAGGGGCGATGACTTCCGATGGTATATTGTCTTCTTCCAATGGATTTCGGGACAAACTATCAGCGTCCTTGTGTTTCTTTTCGCTCTTGTAAACAATCGAGATGTCATACTCTTGTAGTCGCAAGGCCCACCTCGCAAGTCTTCCTGAGGGATCCTTTAGATTAGTTAGCCAACACAGCGAATGGTGGTCTGTTACGATTGAAAAGTGTTTGCCGAAGAGGTATGGTCTAAACTTGTGAACAGCCCATACGGCGGCAAGGCATTCTCTTTCAGTCGTGGAATAATTTTTCTCTGCTTTGGTTAGTGTCCGCGAAGCATAGGCAATAACTGTTTCTTTTCCATGCTGTATTTGAACCAAGACTGCTCCAATACCGTAGCCGCTGGCGTCCGTTCGCAATTCTGTTTCGGCGTTTTCGTCGTAAAGTCCCAGTATAGGATCAGATATCAGTGCTTCCTTTAGCCGGTCGAAAGCATCCGACTGCTCACGTCCCCAACGAAATTTAGAGTCACCTTTCAGCAACATTTGTAAGGGTTGAGCTTGATGACAAAAATCCTTGATGAAGCGGCGGTAATAAGAACAGAGTCTTAGGAAACATCTGACGTCGTGCACACTTTTGGGTGTGGGAAAACACTTCACGGCCTTTACTTTATCTGGATCGGGGCGGACACCTCCTTCCGATACTAGATGTCCCAAAATCTTAATTTGTTCAGCCCCGAAGAGACATTTTTTTGGATTTAGGACAAGCCCAGCTTCTTGGATGCATTTAAGTACGACATTCAGACGTTTAAGATGGTCGTCGAAGGTCTCAGAAAACACGACAATGTCGTCTAGATAACAGAGACACATGGTCCATTTTAGGTGTCGCAGCAAGTTATCCATCATTCTTTCAAAGGTTGCCGGCACATTGCACAGACCAAAGGGCATGACCTTGAACTCGTAAAGTCCTTCTGGTGTGATAAAAGCTGTCTTTTCGCGATCTGCCTCGTCCGCTTCAATCTGCCAGTAGCCAGAATAGAGATCGATCGACGAAAAGAACTTGGCTCCTTTTAAGCTGTCTAATGTGTCGTCAATACGTGGCAGAGGGTAGGCATCTTTTTTCGTAATTTTGTTGAGCCGACGATAATCGACACAAAATCGCCAACTTCCATCCTTTTTCTTCACGAGGACAACTGGGGACGACCATGGGCTCTCTGATGGTTGAATAACATCTCTGTCTAGCATCTTTTCTACTTCCTCTTGAATAATTCGACGCTCCGCAGGAGATACTCTGTAAGCCCTTTGGCTAATCGGTAGATGATTGCCAGTGATTATACGATGTTTCACATTTACTTTTGTTCCGGCTTTTCTTGATTGATCAAAAATTTCAGGAAACTCAGAAAGTAATTCTAAGAGTCGCTGTTTTCGTTCTACCGTGAGATCTTGGGCTAGCATTTGGGAATAGTCGACCGGAGAAGGGCTCGATTTCAACTTGGCGGCTGAGCAGATATGCGCACTGGAGATGCAGTTCAGATACCTCTCGTCTAGAGTCTCTGCATAGCCCACACACATGCCTTTGGGAATGAACCTAGCTTCTGGTTGAGCATTCCTGACCCAGAGTTCGGCTGTACCGTCGTAAAACGTCAGGATCGTTGAGGGCACCGCAACTTCTTTGTCCAGCAGCAGTAGTCGATTTCCCTCCACTATGACGTCTGTGATCGCATTAATTTTGGGATTCGTGACAATTACTTTAGAAATAGAGTGCGGAGGTACGACGCAGTCTTGAAGGGTGTTCACTCGCCATGTCTCAGCAGATTCAGGATCTGACATCATTTCGTCAAGTACTAGTTCCGATCGGCCACAGTCGACGACTGCTCTCGAGGCTTCGAGAAAATCCCAACCAAGTATAACATTGTGACTGCAGTTCGGCATAACTGTAAACTCAAAGGGACGTATTAGACCATTGATGTTTAAGCGAAGAACACATTTCCCTATTGGACGGACGTGACTTCCGTCGGCGACCTTGAGGATTATGCTTCCGTTGATTGGGAACATAATCTTTCGCAGCTGACGTCTATATTGGTCTGAGATGATAGAAAATGATGCGCCGGAGTCCACGAGTGCACGTACTGGTTGACTGTCAATGTTTAGTTCTAGATAATTCTTCGTCATCTTTGCGGCAGCGGGAGGATTTTGTTTTTCAGCGGCCTCACCTCCAAGGAAGGTCGCACTGCTTAGTTTTCCTCATTTCTTCGGCTAGGTGAGACACTGGAACGTCTATACGGCGATGGGGATCTGAAGCGACGAGTAGGCGATCGACCTCGGTTAGGGCTAGGCGACAGACTTCTTTCAAACGTTCGGCTGGATTCGTCGGCGGTGTTCTGGGAGATCGTGCGTCGCTGGGCTGTGTTTCCTCTATCAGCTCTGTAAGCATTAAAAATTGCTCTTCTATCCCGGCAATAGCGAACGACATGTCCGGGGCGGCCACAGTGAAAGCAAACGGGACGATTGTCGGTCGTACGCCACACGTTGGTTTTTCGGGGTAATTGTTCCTGTGCCGGCTCCGGCCTGTTATACGTCGAGTGGATGCTGCGGTTGTATGTGGGAGTCGACCTTCGGAAGCTTCCACTAGATATGGGAGCCAAAGATTTCTCAACCTCATCACGCACAATTGCTTCTATGGTTTGTGCGCCTGTTTGGGGCTCTTCAATTTGGGGTGTAGTTAATCGCTGTATCTCTTCACGGACAATTTTACGGATCAGTGAGGTTAAATCCTGTTCCTCGTCGACGGAGGCAATTGGGACAACATTCGGCAAGCGACTGAATTTCTGACGTCCTATTCGCTTTTGCTGCATTTCCTCAATGTACTGACACCATTTACTGAAATCGACTGTCGTTTTTATCTCCTTAGTTAATAAGGCCTGGTACACCTCTTCTGCGATGCCCTTCATTAAGTGGGACACTTTATCGTCTTCTGACATGGCCGGGTCAATTTGGTTGCAGAGTCCTAAAACGTCTTCCCCTAGCGGTGACTTTTGGAACTAATTTATTTTTTCGCGGAATCCTTCGTCCCCCGTCTTGTTTAATCTTCCTACAAAATGTGGCGTCATTCTCGCAAATAGATCGCGCTACAGAACACTGTGAGCACTGTCAGTTTAATTATGGCCACCCGGTATATATGTGTATATATATATATATATATATATATATATATATATATATATATATATATATATATATATATATATATATATATATATATATATATGTGTATATAATATGCGTATATATGTGTGTATATATATCTGTTTGTATATATATGTGTATATATGTGTGTATATATTTGTATATATATATGTATATATATATATATATATGTATATATATATATATATGTATGTGTATATATGTGTATATATATATATGTATATATGTGTATATGTATATATGTATATATATATATGTGTATATATATATATATATGTATATATGTGTATATATATATGTGTGTATATATGTGTATATATATGTGTATGTGTATGTATATGTGTATGTATATATGTGTATATATATGTATATACATGTATGTAGGTATGTGTGTGTGTGTGTATATATGTGTATATATATATATGTGTGTATATATGTGTATATATATGTGTATGTGTATGTATATGTGTATGTATATATGTGTATATATATGTATATACATGTATGTAGGTATGTGTGTGTGTGTATATATATATGTATAAATATATATGTATATGTGTATATGTATGTATATATATGTGTATGTATATATATGTATATATATGTATGTATATATGTTTGTGCATATATGTGTATATAGACCAATATGCATGTAACAATACCTTACATGTTTGAAGTTTAAGTTTTGCAGAATGGTTCATAAAGAGATTTATATATCACGGTTTACAACACCCTTTTAGATACGCAATGCCTCTACCACTTATTAGTCCTTTTTTACATAGTATCAATCCAAAACTGATTTATGAAAATGTGAAAGATGTAGCTAAATTCGAGTTCTGATACTTTAATTTAAAAAAACTCAATTGTTTTCAATTCTTAAAGAAAGTATAGACAAATTTAATATTGAAATTATTTCAGTTTATTTTCCGGATATTATCCACTACATAAATCTGAAACCCATAATAAAAAATAATTATATTGGTATCAAAAATATCGCCGAGAAACGCAATAACTTTTATGAAGAAAAATTTAATTGTTTGAAATTTTGTTATTTTTATGTTAAACTTTCCCTATTATGCAGTGAAACTACTTAATATTAAGGAGGTAAGACTAACTAAAATATAAGAGCAAAATGTTATCACTTTCGATGATGCTAATTTAAATACTTTATAATAAGGTAAACATAAGCCAATTTTATATGAGTTTATGAACTTTAATCACTTAGCGAAGATAGTGAAAGTAAACAATTTATAATGAAGTTTATAATCTCATGAGAAATGGGAGAAGGTAGGATGCTGATCTTCTTTCAGTCTTATTTAAACAGCGAATACTAGTAGTGGTAGCAAGTTTATAATGCAGTTTTCCATTTTTTCCCTCTTTCAATGCAGACAAAGCAAGCAGAGGGATAAACTGATTGATATTTGTGATACGAACAGGATCAGAAACTGTGCTATTGAAAAAAAATTGGATTTAAAAGAAAAACATATATATATATATATATATATATATATATATATATATATATATATATATATATATATATATATATATATATATATATATATATATGTATATATATATATATATATGTATATATATATATATATATATATATATATGTATATATATATATATATATATATATATATATATATATATATATATATATATATATATATATATATATATATATATATATATATATGAATGAAATAAATTTAAAAACCGTTTTTACTATTTAACACGCCCTTTCCAAATTTTTCATCCTAACGCAACAGAATACCGTCCCTTAACCTTGGATTGCATCCTATATTCAACCAATATCAATCTAGTAGTTTTTCCCCTAAAGCCACGCGTGGAAAGAATTATAAACGAAGTCTATTCTAAAAGCTATGACGTGAACCCTTTCGATGATCACCCCATGTGGCGTGATGGTCATGTGTCAGTTTTTTAACCAATTAAAGTTCAGCCCGCCTGAAAAACCCGCGCTTTTCTCGATAATTCCGTAGTTTTTGGGTGTCTGCTCTCAGCCAGGTAACATGTAGAGCTCTCCGTGCGTATTTTCAGCGGTCCTGCCGCTGGTCGGGGCGCCGTACCCGAGTAGCCGTGATGTGTTTGGAACGTTAAGTTTGACAAGTGTATATCCAGTCTTTTTAAAACCCCATTCTTAATAAAAGAACTATGAAATTTTTGTAGAGTACTATGTTTTCTGCCTGGACTTACTTCCTTTGCCACTACGACTACAAGATTTTCCTGGGATGCTGTGTTTTCTCGTCCCTGATGATTCAACGGCCAAGTTATTTGCCTATTTACAACTACACCCCGAGCTATACACCTCTTTTATTACATATATATATATATATATATATATATATATATATATATGATTAAAATGACGACAACATTGAGTGACTATTTAGACTTCAAAAGAAAGTAATGTTTTCTGCACAAAAGAAAACAATAGCATAAAAAAGTTAAGATAACACTCATTAAAAATAGAAAAATATTCTTTGGTGGAATACTATGAGAGGATCTCACGGATAAAGGCTTCGATTAATATTAATTCTTGACATTTCCAAAATTTTTATCAGATTTTTTTTTTCCCCACGCATTATTTTATGGACCTTGCAACCAAAGATAAAACACCTCTTTTCCTAAAATCTGCATAAAAATAATTTTTATGCCTTCTTAGAAACTTATTTTCAAATAATGAATAATCGATTTAGTTTTTCAATTATTTTCTAAATATTCTTTTTGTAGATTAGTTTTATGCAAAATTCTTAACACCGTTAAAGTATGCGCAGACATTTAAGGGGACAAGGGACCTTCAACTTTTTATTTTTTCAATATTTTACGCCATGTACAAAATGAGAATACTTAATATTATTTTCTACTACATCGAAGACACTTAAAATTCACAATTAAGTATTTTGTGGAAGAATAAGATCTGTTTTTCAAAAAAATTCTTCTTAAATGCTAGCATTTTTCAAAACGCTCCACACGCATTCATTTTCTTCTAATTCCTTCCAAATTTTCAGTGTTGTAAACTGACGTGTTTACCACAAAACTGTGTGAAATTCTTTGATGGTTGGTTGGTTGATTTGGATTTTCTGGCGCAAGGTACAAATAGGACAAACTGCGCCAAACTCAGGACAGAAGTAAAACACCCTTGTATTTATAAACTCTGGAACATAACAATGGTAGTAAGGAGTGTAAAGGTGTTAAAAGTATGGCTGTAAAGAAATGTATAAATGCAATAAAATATATGATATAAGAAGCAATGTTTCATGGAATGTCTAAAAGTAGCAAAGATGAGAGTAGTAAAATACACAAGAGGCGAAAAGTAAAAGTAACAGAAACAGTCAAACAAAAAGATTAGATCAAAGAGTAAAAACCCGTATTTTGTAGAAACCGGAAAACAGCGGGGTGAGGTCTTTCGCATAAAAGATCGGTCAAATTGGGTGAAGTGGACCCAAAAAATTTCAGGTAAAATTTAGTAAGGCCTGCACACTCAAATATGTCTGACAGACAGAGTGCAGTTGCAATGATAGCAAATTGGGGCAGTTGCCCCCTCCTGTAAATGTCTATGGGTGATTCTAGTGTGTCCAATTCGCAAGCGTGAGATTATGACATCAAGTTTCCTTGGATGAAATGGAGGCCAGACAGAGATGATGGGTTTTACATGATGGAGCTTATTATCTGTTTGATAAATGGCACTCAACGTGGAATTTACAAAGATTAAATTTTTTATCGAATGTTTCATGTCAGTAAAAGGTACAGGGTGATTTAACGCTGTGCTTGAATTTTTTGCTGCAAAGTCCGCAAGCTCATTTCCAGGAATCCCCACATAGGCTGGGACCCAACAAAATAAAACATGATAGCCACAGCATTTTAAACGATGATGACGCGCTAAAACAGATGAGACCAAACTATAACAGTTTCTGCCGGATTTCAGACTCTCTAGAACGCTTAGTGAGTCCAAGTATATAATAAAATCTCTATTTTTTTGATGAGCTATAAAATCAAGAGCTTGTTTGATGGCTAAAATTTCCGCAGTAAAAACAGTGCATGATGAATGAAGTTTAAAACTATGTATATCTTATTTAAAACAAAAGCACAACCTACGTGGTGTGTTGTCATAAAACCATTTGTATAGATATCTAAATAGTTTGACATCTCATTGCGATGCAAATGGAAAAGCTGTTTATATAGAACAGGTTCAGTATGGGGTTTAGAAAAACCGAGAAAAGGATTCATGTATGAAAATGAATTTTTTTCCCTAGGTGGGAAGTCAAATAGAGGACGCATATTCACATTTACATTTTCAAGAGTAATCCTTTCAATTAGAGTACGCATTCGTAGCCCAAAACACTGTATGGAAGATGACCGGTTATGGTACAGGCGGTCGTACCGTGTGTAATGAGTCATGTAATGGGTGAGAAGGATGAGCTAAAACTCGAAAATAATAGTTTAAGGAGAGTTTATGGTGGATATGAGATAAGGATGGTTCGTGAGAGATCACATAGAGGCTTTGAATTGGGAATGTATGGAAGGAACCTGAACAGATGCGAAGTGCACTGTGATGTACAGTGTCCAATTTACGGAGGGCAGAATCGCAGGCAGAGCCATATGACGGATATGCATAATCCAACTTTGATCGAATAACGGACCTGCATATCCGCAACATAGTTCTCCGATCAGACCCCCAGGATGTATTGGATAACACTTTAAGAAGATTGAGCGCCTTCTCGCATTTCCTTCATAGTTGCGAAATATGTTCAATGTATGTCAACTTCCTATCAAAATTAACTCCTAAGAAGCATAGGCGTAGCGTGCTTCTAAATTTTGGGGGGGCACGAATTAGGGATGGGATATCGAAAGCAAAATATCGATATGAGTATCGATGATAATATTGGCTATTAATATCGATATCAATAATATTTCGGCACCAAAATATCGATATTTCAAAATATCGACGATATTTCAAAATATAGACGATATTTCAAAATATAAACGATATTTCAAAATATCGATAACACATTTTCCTTTTACCAAGCAGTCAATCGTATTCGGAGGAATGATTGTATAGTAAAATAATATATAAATATTGTAATAGTACGATAAAAAAAATGGTCGTAATTTAATTCAATAAGGAAATAACATTTGAATAAACAATATTTATCAAATTAAAAAGTTTCTATAAAAGTTTATAATTTTTTTTTAAATTGAAAGCCCTAAAACGTGTTTTTAGGCTATCTGAGGACCCAAAATCTTTTCTACAACATAATTAATGAATTTGGCGAGGATATTGTAAAACATGATAACCAATAAAGTCTAAGTTTTACTTATCTTTTTTAGGATGTTTTATTTCCCTTTGTCTTTTATCTGTTGAGTACTTTCGGCCGCTAAGCTCTCCTTAGCGGCTAAGTTGTTAGCCTAAGTTGTTAGCGGCGGAAAGTACTCAACAGGTAAAAAGCAAAGTGAAATAAAACAACTTAAAAAGTTAAGTGAAACTTATCATTTTATCAAAGTTACGAAAGCAACATCTCCTAAACGTAACTCATTTTAATATAAATGTTATTTGATTGCTGTATTGGATTTTCAATTATTCAACAAAAAACCTATCACACCTCTGCTATAATTAGCTCTCAACTCAAAATACAAAAAATATTTTATTTTACGTTCCCTCACAGGACAGGGATGGTAAAGTTAAATCACTTTCTAGTCAAAATCAGTGCTTTTATTACTACAAACTCTTTTCTTAAACAACAAATATTGAAACTTTGAAAAATCTTAAGTTAATAAATAAAATATAAAATAATGATTCTAGGCAAGTTCTACAAGTTTTTACAGTGTATTTTAAATGTCTGTTTAACACATTGGTAAACCTTGTCTCGTACTTGGCCATAACAGCCCTCTTTAATTTAATAAAAGTCTTCTTTCAGAATGCCTTGAAAATTTTTCCACAAGCAAGTCCAGTTTCTCTTCACTCGAGTACAGCTGCGTCAGTTCATGTTCTATTGCAATTATGGCAAGTCCACTTAAGCGTTCTTCTTTCATCGTGCTTTTTAAGTAAATTTTGAGCCTTCGCAGGGTAGAGAATGACATCTCTGCGGTCGTAGTTGTGATAGGCCATGAAAGAGCAATTTCTAAGAGATGTATCACTTCAGGTACATTGTTTTTCAGGCCGTTTTTAGTGCAAAACTGTGCCAACTCTTGCAGATTTATGTTTGGATTTTTCTTGTCTGTTTTTATAAAAAATTTTTCTAGAGAAGCAGTGAAAAAACTTCAGCTGTGAGGAAAGACTTGAAGGCAACTGATAAAAGGTTTGGATTTTCCCAACAACAGTTTCATCTAAGCTATCACAATCCAACAAAAGCTGGATAATGGAATTGATTTTGTCGTAGTCATTCTGAGAAAATCGAGCTTGGAGGTTACTTACTACAATGTCAAGCCCCGCAAAATAAATTTCCATTTTACATTGCCCTTCTGCCGAGGTGTGATGATAAAAAGATTCAGACGCATCATTATATTCAAGCCTTTTTGGTTTCTTCCGTTTTCGAAGCAAGGAGAGTCTGTCAACATACAAGCCTTTGGTGGAAAAAACTTTGCAAAGTTCTTCTGTTTCGTTCCATAAGTGAATGAAACCTTGATCATTTCGTTGAAGTTTTATACTGTCGATAACAGCTTCAACTTTAATGAACAGTTTGGAAATGTCTAACGTTTCACTTTGAAGCTCTTTCGACAGTATGTCAGTCAGGCTTAGAACGTTGTACATGAGTTTAAGGCTGAAGATGAATTCAAAACTACTCGCCTGCTTTATTAATCCATCTGCTTCAGCTACAACCTTTCTATTGGAAGCGTCACTTGCCACAACTTCCATTCCTTCCAAAACTTCTGGGAGCTGTTCTAAAATAACCCTTATAGCACGGTGACGAACAGTCCATCTTGTTTGTGACAAACTAATCAGCCTTTTACTTTTAGCCTCTTCATTTTGTTTACATATAGATTCAAAAATAGAAAACCTCTTGGCAGAAGCATTGATAATATACAGAGAATTTATTATGGACAAACAATTTCGCAACTGTCTTACTTCTTCACAAAACCGCATAACAGCAAGATCCAACAAATGGGCATGACAATGAGTGTATAATGCCCTAGGCTCTTCTTCCTGAAACCTTGCAGCTACGCCATTGAACTTTCCACTCATTTGACTAGCACCGTCATACGCCTGATCAAGCATTTTATTAAGATTTATCCCAATTTGCTGTATATACCATTTAATAACCGAATGTAAGTTTTGACCTGTTGTTTCTGCAATATCAACAAATCCCAGAAATCTCTCTTTAATTCGGACATTTTCGTCATTGTTAGTGATGTAGCGAATGCATATGCTCACTTGCTCACGAGTGGAAACATCTGTTGTTTAGTCACAAATTATAGAATAGGCCGTAACCTCTTCTAACTCTTTCACGATATATTGTATCATTTCACTTTTTATACAATCTATAATTTCATTCTGTATCTGGGGACTCCTGTACGAATGAACTGATGAATTCCTCAGTGCTATTATATCTTCTCCTTTATCTTTTGACCTAAGGTCAAGTAGCTCCTGAAAATTACCTCTATTTAAAGACACCGAACCCTCACAATGTCCTCTTAGGGCAAGACCTTGTTTTCCAAGGAACAAAATAGTTTCAATAATGAATTTTACATATTTTCGATTTTCTTTAACTTTTTTAGTGTGTGCTGAAGACAAAGAGTCTGCAACTGTTTTGCCAGATTTTCGGTATTCTTTAAGAAATTGGGTAGATTTTAGATGCATATCACTTTTTTCGTGTTTTCTAAATTTTTCCAATGCTTTTTTCCAGTTTGTCACCCCAATTTTAGTAAATGACTCCTCTCCACGCCCTGTTTTATCTTTGCAAAAAATACGACAAGAGAAACAAAATGCAGCATCCAAAATGGGGCTGTATTCAACCCAACCAAATTCAGAATACCACGTGTTTCTAAACTGTCTAGATTTTAACTGTATTTTGCTTACCTTGAAACAATCAACAGGCTGGAATGGACCCCTAGAAATATCCGCTGATTGTAGACCCAGAGCAGGATCTCTACCACTACTTCCCACCACGTCCATAGGCCTAGGCCATTTTTCCTCCACATCGAGATTTGTTGAACAGGATGGTATCGGCATCAGCTGATTATCACCATAGTTGGACTTGGCACATTTATTAATGTTACTGTCACTACTTGCTTCTAGATTTTTTTCTTGGTTTATCAAATCAATTTTTTTATTCGAGCTATCGACTTTTTTGAAAAAAGAAAGTACTGGTTTCTGTTTTGACATTTTCAAACGTACAAAAACAATGATTTGATAAAGCGTGCACGAAAACAAAGAATTGAAACCAACACACAAAGAATTACTGACTGGTAAAGGTGGATATCCTTGTGTGGTCTAGGCTGGTGTGGTCTAGGCCAGCCGCTAGACCATTAAAATTCTCCACCCAGCGCCTGCTTCGTGTTTCCAGGAACACTGATAGCGACCCTTTGTAGCGCATTCCTTCAAGGGGTGCGGGGGAGTAAGTTCAACGACCCCAAGGGGGTAAAGAGTGTGGTCTGAACGCAAAGGATTTTTACCGAGGAAAAAATATAGCATCGAATTTTTGTTATGGATCATATCATTGTTAAAATCTATGTTAAGGCTAAAGACATAATCGGAATATTCAGTTTCACAGTTTGAAAAAGCGGGAAAAAACCCAACTTTCTTAAAAGTTTTCTACAATTTTCCGATTTTAACTGAACTCTATTAAGTTTTAATAAATTTCGAGTTCAGTTGGGGGGGCACGTGCCCCCCCGTGCCCCCCCGACGCTACGCCTATGCTAAGAAGCGAACTGTGTCCACAACATTTATTTTCTGCTGTCCGATAAAAATTTCGGGATCCGGGGGGATTCCACGCTTGCGACAAAAATGCATACAACAGGTTTTGTCAGTAGAAAATTTAAAACATTTCTGGTCACTCCAAGTGACAATGCGTCTAACTGCAGTCTGCAGTTGTCGTTCGATAAAAGCCATGTCTTTACCTTGGCAGGAGATCTGTAAATTGTTAACATAAAGATTTCCATGCACGGATGGTGGTAGCTGTTTCAGTCCGTCATTAATTTTTATAGAAAAGAGAGTCACACTGAGTACACTACTTTGAGGGACTCCCTCTTGGGTAAAAAGATTCGATAGGACAGTTCCGATGCGGACTCGATACTATCGAGTTCTTAAAAAATTTTGTATAAAAATTGGAAGGTTGCCTCGAAAGTCTAAGTTAAAAAGGTCCTGGAGGATTCCATAGCGCCAGGTTCGGTCATAAGCTTTTTCTATATCGAAAAAAATCGAAACTAAATGATTTTTCAAGAGGAAGGCCCTCCTGATGTCGGATTCTAATGCAATTATGTTATCAGTGATTGACCTCCCCTTTCTAAAACCGCTCTGAAAAGTAGAAATGAGGTTTCGTGTCTCTAAAATGTAAACTAGACGAGCGTTAATCATCTTCTCAAAGTGTTTGCATAGACAGCTAGTTAAAGCAATGTGTCTATAGTTGTTCGGGTCCGTAGCATCTTTACCAGGCTTAGGGAAAGGGATTATAATGGCTGTATTCCAAGCCGTTGGAAAAGTATGTTCGTTCCAGAGTCTATTATACAATATAGCAGATTTTGTAGGGAGCGGTGCGGAAGGTGCTTGAGCATGGCGTAGGTAATGCCATCAGGACCAGGAGAAGAATTTCTTGTACTATAGAGGCTGCGAGTGAGTTCTATTGTAGTAAACGGGATATTGTAAGAGAGCGTGGAAGATGTGTTAAAATTTATACTACGTCTTTCAGATTTATGTTTGTGCTTTAAAAACGAGTCACCGTAAAATATAGCAGAAGAGGAGGATGCAAAAGCAGTACCTATTGTGTTTGCAATTTCTGTGATATCGGAGATTGTACGACCATTATGAGACAGACACGAAATATGGTGTTCTGTGTACAGACCCATTGCTCTTTTTACTTTAGCCCACAAGATTTTTGATAGTGTATTATATGACAAGCTGGAGACATAATTGACCCATGACTCCCTCCAACTCTGTCGTCTAACTCTTCTAGCTTACGCTTTGGCATGTTTAAATGTCAAGATTTTCTGTACTAGGGTAATGACGGAATACACTCCAGGCTTTTTGCTGTTTTTTCTTCGCAATCCGAAGAATTCTTTGAAGCGAAATTCTTTGAAGCCTCAAATATTTTTCATATTTAGACTATGAAATAAAGAAAAAAACATAATAAAAAATAACAGGCAAAATTAAAAAAAATAATTATTTATGGTTTTAGATTCATACGAAAAGAAATCAATGTGCAATTATGTTTATATATATATACGGTGAACTTATATTAAAAAATTAAGGTTTTTAAATGGTTTGGAGTGCACACGGAGCATTTTGAAAAATGCTAGCCTTTTTTAAAAAAGAATTTTGAAAAGCAGGAAATATTCTGTCAAAAAAATCCTTAGTTTGAATTTAAGGGTCTTCAAGTAGTAAAAAAGAATACAAATTTTTCTCAATTTTGTAGATAGTTACAAATTGATAGTTAAAAAAATCGATATTGAAGGTCCTTTGTCCCCTTAAGATCATGCTACCTAGTTTACATTTATTTATTTTGAGCTCCATATATCTCTTACGACAGAAATAATGAAAACATTAAACTCTAAAAAGAAAACTATTAATCTTTTTTTTAAATTTAAAACTCTTTTTCAGATGAAAAGAAAAACTGTTAAATCAACTGACTGCTTTTAAATTCCATTCTAATAAGTAACAAAAATATTGTTTATAGGAACAAATAGAAATGGATAGCCTAAAGGAAAGTTTTTTTCTGTGTAGCTAAAAAACTTTCAAAGAAAATTTGAAATCAATAGTTTCTGTAAATTCAATTTCTTTAAGCAAAAAGTGGAGTAAAGGGAGTATTTTGAATTAAGAAATTCAAAGAAAATGTTATTTAGATTTCTTTAAAACAATTGTCTACCATAAGTACAACTTTTTTTTTCAGTATTGGTATTATAGATAATGGTCAAAAACAAATTTTTGGTTTCAGGTAAATGTATGTACTTTAAATTCTTACACATAAGTAAACTTCTGCATTTATACTGAATTATGAACATAAGATTTTACATAAAGGCAGTTATACTCATAAACATTCAACCTTAATCATACGGAAATATTATGCTTTCTATACTGTATATGTAAACTTATGAATATATTAAGCTGCAGTATCATTTGGTTATGACATTAAAAACGAGTTTTATGTATATTCAATGCTTGAACAGTAATTCCGATGAACTTTTATTTTATTTCCTTTCGCCTGCGACTTACCCTGACCCTAAGCATGTGAAAACCATTGATACAATATTCATCTATTGTACTTCTAATAAAATCTGGAGACTATTCTAAAACTAGGACCATTTATCTGTTACTAAAATCTGATAATTTTTTAATGTTCCATATATTTAAGTTGCTTTACCTAAGCTAATAAATTTGTTCTAATACTTAATGTATTTTATTAGAACTGCATCTAAATCTTTGTTTTTCTTCATGCGTTCATAATATCTAAACGATATTTCCCTGCTTTATGGCTTAAACAAGGATGTAAGAGATACACTGCTGGCCACCCAAATTGCAAACCAAGAAAGACAAGAGATATCACAACAAAATTTATTTTGTAGATAACATGTTTACCAAGTATCAAATGATTAAATTTATAGACTTCTGTGAAGTGTGGTTCCTGCCAAAATCAGTAGCCAGAGTAGCCGCCATTGTTGGAGATCACCGCTGTCACACGCCTCGGCATTGATTCAAAGAGACTTTGGATGAGTTCTTGGGGTACAGCAGACCAAACAGCATCCACACGTTGCCAAAGTTGATCTGCTGTGGCAGCTGGGGATGGAATCTGGGTCAATCGTAGAGCAACCATGGACCACATGTTTTCTATCGGCGAAAGATCGGGAGAGCGAGGCGGCCAGGGAAGCAATTCAATCTGGCGATTGACGAAAAACCGTTGGACAATGCGTGCCACGTGTGGTCGCGCATTATCCTGTTGAAATATGGCTGTGGGCAAGCCCTGAAGGTAAGGAAGGACAACTGGCTCCAACACCTCGGAGATGTAGCGCTGGCTGTTTAAAGTACCGGCAATGCGTACTAGAGGTGTGCGAGAGTGATATCCAATACCGCCCCATACCATAATACCCGGTGCAGGACCAGTGTGGCGGTGCATAACGCAGCTGTTCAGCATCCTCTTTTCACGGTGTCTCCAGACTCGAATGCGACCATCGTGGTGTTGCAGACAGAAGCGTGACTCGTCAGTAAAGACAATTTCATTCCATTCTGCCGTCTACATCCTTCTGTCATCGCACCATTGGCGGCGGAGACGTCTGTGGTTCTGCGTCAAGGGTAGACAAAGCAATGGACGTCTTGCGGACAGACCACTCTGCTGTAAACGGCGTCGAATGGTACGCGCAGACACTGGATGATGCGTTACAGACGGCATGTGCTGTGCTATGGATCGTGATGTGACTGAGCGATCCGTCACTGCCATGCGCACAATTTGCCTGTCCTCACGTGAAGTGGTGCGCTGAGGTGGATGCGATCGAACACGCCGGTCCGTCGTACCCTCCTGTATCCAACGATCACATATCCGCATTACAGTTGTTTGGTTTCGTCCAACACGACTACCGATTTCCCTGAAAGATAATCCACAATCTCGGTAGGCCACTATCCTTCCTCTGTCGAACTCGGATACTTGATCAAAAGATGATCGCTGTTTTCGACGAGGCATAATTGATCGTTTTTTTGAAAAAACCACAAGAAAAACACAATTGCCGAACTTGAAATCGTCGAAATCTCCAAGCCTTAAATAGCGCTTTGAAGTGGCGCCACAGGCGTGCGTGATGTGCGTCTGCGCTGAAATTCTAATCATTTGCATATCTCACCTCCGCTAATGCATGTTGTAAATTTCATGTTATTTGCATGTTTCCTTCAGGGTGTTACTTAATACACTGCTGGCCACTGTAAATGCACTATAATAAGGAAGTTTGATCGAAATGATTCATGCAAACTGATTTAATTTATCCAAGAGATAACTGGTGCTTAAAAAATCGCTTATAAATCTAATTTAAACAGTACATTTCCAAATTAACTAGGTTCGAGATCTATTACTCGATTCATTATGCTATTAAATAATTAAAATTCTAAAGGCAATTTCAAATACATTATCCTTGACTCGACTCGACTCGACTCAATGTCTTGCGCATCAGGACATATAATAGCTTTGTCTAAATACTAATGTATCATAAATACGAGAGAAACATTGATATAACTATTCGGCAAAGTTTCGTTTCAAAGGGAAACTATCGATATCGATATCTGTTCAGCTGCTCATTCAGTGTTTTATCCTTACTGTGTCTAAGAACAATTTTCAAACTGCCCAAAATGTGAATCCTCGACGGGTGAAAAAAGCCGTAACCTTACCGATTGAGCCATATTTGTCTCGAACGTGACCGATGTCTCAGGGCTACATGGATCCCGTTACGCAATACCCTATAAAGAATTTTCAGGAGATATCCGGGCGAGAATAAAGAAATGTGACCCTTTGCTAAAATACGTAGCTATATATTAAGTAGCTACGCATTTTTCCCCAAGGGAGCTCTAGCAGGAGGGGAGGTTCTCGGCTTCCACATTTTTTTATCTCAAATCCCCAAAGAACAAGCTCGTCTTCATAATTCATGGCAGGCTTTCAGGAGAATTTTCGATATATTTAAAAATATATATATCCCATTTCGTGGCGTATGACTAGACAGTCTCATAAAGTCTGAATAAATAAAATTATATACAAGGTGTTCGGGCTAAAAGTATCCAAAATTCATAGGTTATTTTTACGGAAATACCCATTAGAAGTAAAAAAAAATATTTAAATAGAAAGAACATCTCACCAAGTTTTAATATCAATCATAGATTTCGATGTGTGCACCTTTTTGTAGCACGACAAACGTCTAAATCAGGGTTTCCCAAACTTATTTCGCCGACCGCCCACTTTTTAGAGAAAATATTACTCGCCTCCCCCCTGGAAATTTACCTTCCTATACGAGTAAACACACATATAAAGGCAAATTTTCGGCCATTTTATGTATATATCTTTCTACCTATATAGTAAAGAAATATGTTGTTGTAAATAAGACAACTTGAAGCTTAAAATTAAAAATTATTTATTAAAATGAACCATAGTTACATTCGCATTACACACGGGAAATTAAGATAACGAAGGATAATAATCGTTTTGTAAATATTACAAATAACAGTAAAACTAATGAGAAGGATGAACTTGGTGCAAAGCGATCAATTTATTTATATTTGGCTGAGTTTTAGTCAGTAACATGCTAAAATCACCGCGATTAGCAATTTGCAGTCAGTTTCTGTTTTTAGTTAACAGATTTGTGATCGCACTGAACCCACGTTCCACTAAATATGATGAAAACGTTATTAAAAATTTTTGTACCACAGCCCATAATTCAGGGTAAAGTGTTGGCATCTATTTTTACAGCCAGAGCTGTTGATAGCTGTGTTTAAATTTAAATTCTTCATTTGTTGTTACTTTTATTAGTTCTTGTAATTTTACAGCTTCATCAGAGTTTGATCCTGAAAAAGGTTCGAAAACCCTATCGGGTATGTTCATTTTAAGTATGTGTTCAAACCGTTGGTTGAATTAAGAATGGAGAGCCTCCAAATGTTGACAATAGATAAGCATGCCTTCATCATCATTTTCTACTGCTAATAAATGTGAAAACTGGTTGAATTCCCCCTCTTCCTAAATATTTTAAATGGAAGTTTTGCCACAAACGCGGAAATCCCAGTTTTTGATTTTCTAAAATTCAGCTCATCGCCTTAGAGTTTTTGATTTGCGTCATTGAATCTATTAAATAAGTCTTTCAAATTAGGCCATGTCACTTTTGGAATAAAATGGACTGAAATAGTTTCGTCGATTGAAAACTTTCGCTCGCATTCGCTTGAAAATACTGGAGTTGCTGACATTGTAACTGTTAAAAGTAATAGCTTTTATGACAGTCTTTTTTTTCTCATAAATACACTGATGGCCATTAAAATTGCAGTACCATGAAGGAGGCATGATACAAATGTTAAATTCGCATGACTGGAAGAAGATGATGGGATATGCAAATTATTAGCATATACGTACAATCGAACGACGCAGGAGGGAGAAACGGCATTTCAAACTCTGTATAACAGGAAAGTTAAGCACCAGGTTTCTCATTCGGAAATCGCATTCGAATGTTGTTTGTTTGTGAGAAGATCGTGTTATGCCTCGTATAAAAGGAGAAATGGCTACCATCACATGCCGGAATTCGATAGCGACAGGATCGTGGCCTATCGAGAGGGCGGTTTATCATTACGCGTTATTGCTACTCGCATTGGTCTTAATCCAACGACTGTCATACGAATATGGAATCATGGGTTCAGGAGGGTCATACTGAACGCCATGCAGGATCTCAACGGCCTTCCGCCACTAACGCCCGAGAGGACAGACATGTTGTCAGGTCGACCTTGTAGGATCATACAGCCACGTCACGGACCTTGAGTCAGGAAATGAGGTTGTTTGCAGCACAAGTATCCGCACGAACAATGCGACGACGTCTGGGGCAGCACGGACTGTTCACACGGTGACCATTATTGCAGCTTCCCTTTACACGAGACGAGCATAGATACGCGTGGCGACAGTGGTGCTCCCACTGGATACATGAAACTGGATACAGGAGTGGCACCACGTCCACGACTACCGGTTCTGCGTGCAGCATCATAATGGACATATTCCGTGTCTGGAGGAGGCACCGAGGAGAATGTACTTGGCCCGCTTGTATTCAATATCGTCCTACGGCCCCACACCTGATGTGATGGTATGGGCAGCCATTGGGAACACGACACGAACACCTCTTGTTCGCATCGTCGGTCATCTGCACAGCCATCATTACATTTCTCAGATCTTAAGGCCGGTGGCTGTGCCTTATATTCGAGGCCTCGGAGTCATCTTTCAACAAGATAATGCAAGATCGCATGGTGCCCTTCGTGTCCTGACTTACCTCGAATCAGAGAGTGTTAGACTGTTTCCCTGGCCAGCACGTTCTCCAGATCTCTTACCCATTGAAAACACCAGGCCATGGGTTGCTGAGAGACTGGGCTGCCACCGATCCCCAGCCACTACGATCGATGAAGTGTGGAATAGACTTGAAGCAGCATTGAATGATTTGCCCGTATCTGTCATCCAAGCCCAGTTCGACTCGATGCCTAATCGGGTTAGAGCCGTTTTAGTTGCCAGAGGTGGCAGCTGAGTGCACTAATTTCAGAATCTGTATACACCCAAATCACCCACAAATTTAATCATGTTTTCTTCCTATTATGCTGTATACGTACAAAAAGTAAAGTTTTGTTATTTGCTTTCCTTCCTGGTGTTGCAATTTTAATGGTCAGCAGTATAATAAAAAATCAACTCATGATTTCCCTCTCATTCAATTTAAATTTAGTAGACAGTTATCGCATTTCGTTCTCTCCAAATGTTAATCGCGAGGCAATATCATCAGGCCATAATTTCCCATTAAGTATTTTAGCCGCTCGTACTAATTCAGCATTTTCACTTTCAAGCAATCAATTTTCATATGAATTTTTCACAATTTCATAAAATTCTTCAGAACTGATGGGAGAGTCATTTTTACAACCTCTTTCACGAAGTTCAACTCCATGAAAACTTCAAATTTTGACCGCTCAACAGAATATCTCTAGTATGATCTTGTAAATCGAAGCTTAATTCACTCAATTCTTGAAGAGCATCACTTATTAGTCCTAAATTTATGATAAATTATGTTGTAGTTTCTTTTCTAATCCTTCATATGTACATCTTTCTTTAGCATCACTCGTGTAATCAGTGTTCGCATATTAAAAATATTTCACCAAAGCCTCATAATTATTTTATTTAAACCTGCAGAAACTGTTCGAAAACTTGATGCAACCCATCGCGTGGTAAAAATTCGACTAGTTCTAGTTCAATTCAGCTGACTCGCCCACTCTTTTTGTTATCTAGCATTTTCCCCACACACTTTGTACAATACAAACTTATCAATAAATGATTTCAATATCTCAGTACCGGAAGCAGATTTAACAGTATCATTAACTGATAGTTTGAGTCTGTGATTAGCGCAGTGCCAAACTATCAAAGAGGAAAATCGATCTCTCATTCATTCCTCCTTCGGTTACTCCTTCTTACCCATTAGAACTGTTGCACCGTTACATGTAATACTTACTAAATTATTATACAACCTTTGTCCAGAAAGTTCGGGGAATGTGTCTATAGTTACAATGGATTATTGTCTTACATGAAACAGCTGTTGCTGTCATTCGAAGAAATCCCCGTAGGCTGTAATGCACATCTGGGAACGGCTGTACAAGTCTTAGAAACTCCTGGCGTAGTCGTCTTTAGGGATGGCCTTCAGCTGGGTCGTAGCATTACGTTGGATGTCCGAAATCCTGTGGTTTTTCAGGACTGATTTCAATTTGGGGAACAAGAAAAAGTCTGGGGAGTAGGGTGGGTGATTCAGGGACACAACTCGCCTGTTTGCCAGGAACTACTGCACCAGAAAGGCAGTATGTGGCCGGGCATTGACGTGAAGCAGGGTCCAGTTGCCTTGCTTGGCGTACTGGGGGCGTACCCGATTGATCCGTTGCAGCAGACGTTTCTGTATATCCCCGTACTTAGCGGCATTTAACGTGGTGCCCTCAGGGAGGAATTCTTTAGGGATGAGACCATCAGAGTCGAAGAACACCACGAACATTGATGCGGGATTTCTCACTTCGTACCTTCTTGCTTTTCAGCGACCCTGGAAACCCACCACTCCAAACTCTTACGCTTTCCGTCGGGGTCGTACTTCAGTCACCAGGTATCGTCACTTCGTGACAATGGTTTTCAGGAAATTTGGGTTTCGATCCGCCATGTCGATGAGGTCTCCACAGGAGTCAAGCCGAATTTGCATTTGCTCCGGCGTCAAAGTGTGGGGCACAAGTAGGGAGCAAATCTTGCGTTTGCCCAAATCCTGGGTCAGTATGAGGTGGGCCATCTCACGACCAATTTCCACTTCTTCCGCTATCATTCGCGCTGTCACACGAGGATCCTTGGCCAACAATTACTTCACTTTCTGTACGTTGCCCAGGGTGTGTGCAGTTGTGGTCGACCACTTCGGGGAGAGTCTTCAATGGTGTCCCGCCCTTCTCGAAAGTGTTTAAACAACTCATACACGCACTTCAAGGTGACAGCACGTTCTTCGTAAACGTTTAGCAGCATTTCATGAGTCTCTTTCGCTGATTTCCCAAGTTTGAAACAGAACAGCATATTCGTTCGTTGATCCATTTTGAATTTCGACCGAGCGCACACCTTCACTCTACAATGAACTGTTTCCACACGATAAGCTAACTTGCAGCACCGCCGCTCAGGAACTGGTTAAGACCAGTTTTCACGTGTCCGGCACGGTATGCGCCGGTTGCAAACTATTACGACCGTGAGCAATATGACGTCATTCACCGAACTTTCTGGACAAAGGTTGTATAAGAAATCTTATGGCATTCATTGTTTCTCAAGAGATTCAAAAGAGGAATTATAAATACTTTTATGCTGTTACACTTTCAAGTTCAACTAAATCTAGATACAAGTTTACTGCAATTTACCAAAATTTGGTTTCTCAACAAGCAATCACTTGAGGGATAGAAAGTAACGACAGTGAGGGTCAACGGGATCTCAATCCTATCGCCTAGCCAATGGCTAGGATTGTCGCCAATCATCCTCACTCTTCGCCAAATATCAACACTTGCCCCAAGGAAAAGCTGTCAGTGATGGAAGCTGGCATATTACCTCTCATATTACTGTTGTGATATATTTTGCTTTTCTAAATCTCAATAAATGTTCATGTTGTTCAACACTTGGGAGTCTTTAATACAAAAGAACCAAACGCCTACTGTGTTTAGTTTTAAAATTGATTTTGGTTAATAAAATTGAGATTTTTACTTTTTAGCTTTTAGTGGTTTATTATAAATGTATATATTTTATCTTTTACTTTTCAGGTTTTTTTTGCTCCAATGGTAAAAGTCTAAATCTAGCTGAATTCTGAGGATAAATTATAAATTTATATTTTTTATATTGGGTTTTCTTTTTATTCATGCGTATTCCATTTCACATGCTTTTTTTCTTATGTTATTTATACTGTGTTTAGTTTTTAAATTGATTTTGGTTAACAATTATTCAACAATTTGACATTTTTACTTTACAGCTTTTAGTGGTACAGTTTGCAAAATAATTTTGTGTATTACTGCCGAAAGAAATTGTTTTAAAGTTTTTCATGAATCTTAATGTAAATTGATAAGTAATTAACTGCTATTAACTATTAGTAATACACTTTTAAAATTCAATAATTAACTTTTTAATCAAATTTTAGTTTACAAAGTTAATTATTGAATTTTAAAGTTTATTAGTTTATCTAAATAAAGTTTTTTTTGTTTAAATGTTTTTCTGCGGGTTTGTCATTATTTATCGTGTTTATGACCTCAACATCCAATAAAATGGATGTGCTCCCCTGAAATATTAAAAAATTTAAATTCATAAATTTATTGAAAAACAAGCTTTTTAATACCCATTTGTTTTAATAAACTATAATTATAAAAAATATTTAAATTTTATTTTGCTCGAGTCTCAAGAGGTTAATGCTGTTCCGTTAGAATTCAATTCCAGACTGGCACATGAAAATATATCTTTTTGTAATGCAGGTATGTTCATATCATACCAGGTGGTGGTGGGTGTTAATACGAATAACAAATTCTTTTTGGGGGGTGACGGGAGACTGCAAATTAATAGTGCCTCTTATGAAAATTCTCCCTCTCACTGAATCAATTCAAAGCCGTCTGTATGGTGGACGGATGGTCTGAGCGTAGCTGGCCGAAGCCCAGCTAGTGTTTAATACAACAGCACGAAGAGAACGGAAGTACAAATGGTGCAAAATACAGAATGAGGGGTACTTCCCAAGATGCTCAGTAGACCAAAAATAGAAAATTAATTCACTGGATACGTAACAAGTATCACAATACATGATTGTTCCTGCCTAGGTCTTTCCCGTACACTCTGGGCCCAGTTTCTGCGGAATGTTTTAGAATGAGCTCAACTATGAGCTCAACTATGAAGTGTGGTGTGCGACTTCTTCTGGGCCAAGCCCTCGGGAGCCTTTCTTGCTATTGATTGGGCAGGGAATAACAACTAATGGCCATAAGGTGGAGACAGAAAGAGAGAGAAAAGTGATTGGATCTCTAGGATCCATGAGCTTAAACAAAACTAGTATGACAGAAATTTTCCGTCATACTGCTAGGAGAAAGTTTATGGATAGCATCTAGGGAGAAAGTTTAAGGATTTTAATAGATAGAATATTTTTTACCGTAGCCAAGGCTACATATTAATTTTAAATAATTTTATAAATTTTTTTTACCGTGCAAGCACGTATTATTTTTCATTTTTTAATATTTTTTTTTATTAATTTTTTGGGAAAGAGGAAAGACTTTAACGAACAAGAACAGCACGAGGCCGTTTCTTGTTCTCAGCGGCAGCTGGGTCATAGTCGAAGTTTTCCAAAAGCAGTTCATTGTCGATGCTTAGAAAGAAGTTTGATGCTAGTTTTTTTAGATAATTTGGAATAGTGGGCAGATTTAATTCTTTTTGCAGATCAACGTTCCTAATATACCAGGGAGCATCAACAATTTGTCTTATGGTTGTGTTTTGACAGACTGTGAGGTGGTTTATAGTGGAAACTGCTGCGTATGACCAAGCCGGAGCTGCATAAGTTAAAAGCGGTCTTAGGAAGGATTTGTAGATGAGCAATTTATTATTAATGCTTAATTTGCTATTTCGAGCGATTAAGGGGTAGAGTGAACGTCTGGCTGCTCGAAATTTAATTCTACTCTGTGTGATGTGATGTTGGAAAGTGAGTCTTTTATCAAGATGGACACCGAGGTATTTAACAGTGTCAGACCAGGGGATAATAGTGTTTCCAATTTTAATATTAATATTGCGATACGATGAGGTGTATTTATTTGTGAACATGACAGCAACGCATTTATCGGTGTTGAGTTTAATTTTCCATTTGGTGAGCCATGTGTAAATGCGGGTGATGTGTTTATTGAGTGTGGTGACAGCGTATTTAATATTTTTATTTGTGCAGTAAATGGCGGTGTCATCAGCAAAAATCGCAAGATTAGAATTAATGTGTGTTGGAAGATCGTTGACGTACAAATTAAACAGAAGGGTAGATAATATCGCACCTTGGGGAACTCCACTAAGAATTGGTTTTTTATCGGAGATTGTATTATTAATTTTAACTTAGAAGGTTCTATTGCTTAAGTAGGAGATGATTAGTTTGGTGATGTGCGGGGGGAAGTTATAGTTAATAATTTTGTGAATTAGGCCGGGGATGTTAACTTTATCGAAGGCTTTCTGAATATCCAGGAATAGGGCAGCAGTAGAATCTTTATTAATTTTGGCTTTAGCTAGGTGTTCAGTAATTCTATAGACTTGGTGGGGCGCTGATAGTGATTTACGGAAACCAAATTGATAGGGTACTATGATATTATTGTCGTTGAGGTGGTCATTTATTTCTTTAGCTATGAATTTTTCTGTTAACTTACTAAGGGTGTTTAGGAGACTAATGGGACGATAACTATCAGGTGAGTCAGGAGGTTTACCAGGTTTATGTATGGGTACTATTAAGGAATTTTTCCAGCGGGGGGGGGGGGAATAATTAAATTTAAGAATGCTGTTGATGAGATGGGCAATTTTGAATATGTATTTAGGTGGGAGGTTTTTAATCATAGTATTCGTAATAGCATCATCACCAGGTGTTTTACGATTGGGGAGGGTTTTAATTACCGTTACGACATCTGAAGGTAGGGTATTAGGTGTGTAGGTATCGTGCTGTGTGTTTAGGAAAAGATTAATGTTTGTATTTACAATATTTTCAGTAGTGGGGTCAGACATGTTATTGGGGGTGAATTGTTTAATAAGTGTGCTAGCAATAGTATTAGCTTTATCACTGTCAGTGTAGTTGTAACTATTGGTGTGGGAGTCTTTTAGAGGGGGAATGGTTTTATATGTATTTTTATGTTTTAGAATTTTCTCGTCTTCTTTCTTTATGCTTTCACCGCCACCAATTGTCACCTGGGCTACTACCGCCCCCTTGGATAATTCCACTGCCCCTCGGGGGGGTGGTGGTATCGCCCACTTTGGGAAGTCTAAATGGTAATCCAGTTCTCTCCAAGTGTTTCGTAGCATATCAGGTGTTATTACACGAATTGCTTGAATGAAACGCTGCTTCAACTCATCCACAGTTTCAATTTTTTAGCGTAGGATTACGTTCCTCAATAACTGTCCTCCAGAAAGAAAAATTTCAGCGTCGTCGCGAGTTATAATTTTGGCAGCGCGCCAAACCCAGTAGCAGTAAACAGTTAAACAGAAAAGTACCAAAATGCGTCAAAAAAAAAAATAAAAATAAGCAACTATAAGTAATCCTATGTTAATAACCACGGTAGTTTCGTTAGAAGAGACTACCTGAAACATTTTTGTTTATACACAATGGATTTAATGAATCCCCATGCAAAAAAAGTCTAATAACTTCTGATATGCTACGAAACACTTGTAGAGAACTGGATTACCATTTAGACGTTTGCCGGGCTACAAAAGGTGCACACATTGAAATCTATGATTGATATTCAAACTTGGTGAGATGTTCTTTCTAATTAAATAATTTTTAAAAAATTCTAATGGGAAGTTTCGTAAAAATAAGCCATAACTTTTGGATGCTTTTAGCCTGGACACCCTGTATTAAAAATAGTAACAAAAAACATTTAAATTTTTGACCTGGGATATTGTGATAGCTACGCGGGAAATTATATTATTTCAAAAAACTTATCCTAGGTTATTAGTTTTCATCGGTTTTTTTTCCGGTTGTATCTTCTGCAACTCGTCAGTTTCTCAGCTTGACTTTTACTCGGTTGAAAAAAAAAAAGATATTGCTGAAAAATGCAAACCCAGAGCAGTGTGAGATGAGTGTACAAGCAATGTTAATGGGAATACGGTCAGTCTGAAGTTATGATTTATGTCGGAGCAGCGTGTAGTGAAGTTTGATACATGAGTCGCAGGAACTGGCACCAAGGTAACACGAAACTCCGCATTTAATTCTGATAATCAAGAGGTGAATTAGTGAGTAAGTGGCCTATATCAGGAATTCGTCAACTGCTACGATCGACTTGCATACTTTTGTATAATAAATCTCTGAGGTTGCGTATCAGTATATAAGTTTATATTTGTTCGAGAATAGAGTAAACTCAAATATTTAATTTCAAATATACTGATTTACAAGAAAATTGCTTTCCTATTCATACCCTTTTTTTTATCTGGCATTTCTTATTTAAAATCTTTTTGTTGTAAGGCAAAGGTGAAATTAATTTCATGTGATTTCAATTTCCAAATAACTTAATAAATCGGTTGTTTTCTTATTTCAAATCAAAATTAGTGTTTACAGAAAAAATCAACAATATCATCAGAAATTTCTTCGTTAATCCCAAGTCTAAAACTCAACCTACATATCCAGGGTCAGCAGTCTTTTATTGCTATACACTGTATTTCTCAATTCTGTGCTTAAATTGTCCAGATGGTTGTAAACAATTAAAATAGGCTCCAAAAATATTTAATTAAAATTCGAAATTGTGAAAAATCTTGTCCGGGAGGGAGAAACGATTTTGAAATGAAAAAAAAAATGAAATTACAGGGACGGTGCGATAGAAACCTTCCTTGATCGATAGGTCGATCGAGATCAACCTGTTTTTCTCTTATAGCCTAGATTGGCCTCTTCAGAAAGGAAGAACCTCAATTTTTATTTAGAGATCTGGATTATGTATAGTTTGTTTTATAAGAAGCTATTATTTATCCCCCAAACAAGGTTTTTATTGATAGAGGTCTTTTGATAGTTATTTTAATAGTTATTGGTTGAACTCGTCACTCGTACCTATAAGTTCTATTGCGCAGCTATTGATAAAGGATGAGAAAAAATGACCGACTTTTATGTTAAGGAATTACCTTGTAACAGATTTTTAAAATATTTATTGATATCTAATGTATTAGAACGTATTTTTTGAAACACAGAAACACTACTAAATTATTTTAGAGCGAAATCCTTGCATCATTGGTATTATTAACCTCAGTATTATTAACCAAATAACAATTAAGAATATGTTCAAAGAAACACGTAAACATGTGCAATGGATGTTAAATGAAATAATTACACAAATCACCTTTTTAAAATGCAATTAAAAATTTTTTTTAGGTTTGTTTGTTTCGATACAAATTTTTCGTAGTTTTATAGACGACTTAAAAAAGTAAAATTTTAAAATACAGCCTGCTTAAAATCCAAAGTGTAGAACATGAAAATAGCAAGTAGTTTCACAGTGACAAAAGCAATCCTTCTTCAGACTCCAAAGCATTAAATACGGTTGTCTCTTTTAACAACTCTTAAATGCGGAGATCAAAAAGCACTTTGATACAATTTTCAAGAAATATGTGTCGCCACCCACGCTTGTAAGTATTGTATTCCGAACAATTCTAGATTTAGTTTAAATAAAAAAGCTTAATGATCTTTGAATATATGATTTGAATGTAGCGACAATCCTATCTGATGCCTTGATGCCTGGGGAAGAAGGTCTATAACTATTAATTCGAAACCAATTAAAGGCTTATAAGAGGCTATGTTTTCTAATTTTATTCTTTTCAACAAGTTCCTAGTACCTACAAAGGAAAAAGGTGGGTCAATATTTAAATATAATTAGAAGCTTAACTGTCTATAAATGACTAAAACTTGTTCATTCTAACAATAGCGCCCTTTACACGTACGCTCTTTCCCGCATGAAACCACGATCCCGCGCGATTGAATGCACGTGTGAAGGTGTCGGAGAGGAAGGGAAAGCTGCTTTTGAGCGTACTGCAAGTTTTCCCGCGCGCAATACCGTGCGCTCCAAGCACTCCAAGAGCGTACGTGTAAAGGGCGCTATTAGCACCATTTACACTTTTGCGAGTGCTTGGAGCGTACGCGTACGCTCCAAGCACTCGCGAATGAACGTACGTATAAAGGATGCTATTAACATTTAAGCGATACAATACTTGAGCTTCTTTTTGTAGTAAAAAAAAATTAGGAATCAATATTTTTGCCTAAGTAGAGACTGCGGAGTGGGGTAGTGTTTCCGTTCTATTAACTACAAATGCAGTTATGAAGACCATGAACACATTCCTGCAAAAGTTATATTATTATGCAAACAGTTGATAACCCCAAAAAAATTCTACGACATACTTTTAAAATTAAAATTTTATGTAATAAGAAATGCGACGAAACCACTAAATCGAAAACTTAAATTTGTGATGAATGTAATTTCATTGTTTTAATCACCGAAGAAAACTTTATCGAAATAATAATAAAAATTCGAAAATGAATATAAAAAAAGAAATGGAATGCCCATTTTGGGTTATTTTATCATTGAGAACGGCCAAAGTAATTTCCCTAACCGATCAATTTAATAGAAGGAAGTATTTTGTCAGTGGTATTTGTAATTCTTAGTTACAGAAGATTAAAAGATAGCGAGAAAACTGTATTAAAGATTTCTCAATAGTGTAATTGGATAAAGCGCAGTAAAATTTCGCCTGAGAAATTTCATCATTGAAGAAATCAAACGCTATCGAGTTGGATAATTGCGAGGTACAGCAAAGAAACATTTGTCATGTCAGGGTTGGCATCTGTTCTACCCTTGGAATTTAAGAGATCAATATACATTTTTCGTCTTGTGAAAGTAATAAATGGGAGTTGGATCTTACTCACTGAACCAAGCCACCACACTTCACTGAAGACCGAAATAGCAGTTATTCTATAAATTAGTTTAAAAAATCACTTCAAGAAAACTTTAGTATCTGTTTTTTTTTCAGTAAAGGTTAACATGTTTATTTTGCATGCCAGGTTTAATGCCAGAAGCGAGGATTTCTACAAAATAGAAGAGTGTGTTATTCATACACGGTACTGACAAGAGATGAAATCACTCAACACAATGTTGGCTTAACCCCATGCGCTTTTAGTTGTACATTTATGTTAAATGTCAGGGGGGATAATAGATGCTACTGTTGTTTAGCAAAATAGAAGGCTTTAAAAGATGTAAACAAACATTGACGCATACGAGCACATTTTTTTCAAACTCCTTAGTCAAGGAGTTTGGTTTCGCTCCCTCAAGTTTTCAAATTTACATCGTAGTAACATTTCAATGCGTGATGGAGGTCCATCGCCTTATAGAATGGTTGTGTAGGAATAACACATAAATAAATTCTAGTCGAGGAGTACAACGTTCGTCATATACTTTGTAAGGTATACACAAGATTCGATTCACAAGAATCGAACTTTTGAGTGAATTAAAGAAGCTGCTTTAGATATGCTAATTTCGGCATACGCTCTTAGTATAAATACCACGCAGCGTCATTAAGAAAAGAAAGGGGAGGTTGTTAAGGTTGAAAAGGTGTTATCCTGCGCTAGTGCTTAGCGGGCCAGAAGTTTACATGGCAGTACTGCTGGTTTGACTTACTGTTCGTGAGTATAAAAATATATTGTTCTTGAAAGCTGTGTTTATACATTCCGTACAAGTAGTACGTATGCTTATTGCTGTAAAAGCCAATTATATGTGCAACGAATTCAATAAACATTGTTTCATGTATAAACTGCGTTTGTATAAAATTCAAATAGAGTGCCACTTCAAATTATATACACCCAAGTCTGGGTAGAAGTGAGCAAAGATTCTCTATACTGGCGCCCGAAAATATATATACCCTGGTAGTTAGCGTTACATTTGTAACGAACAACATAATTGAAATTAAACTGTGTACTGTGAACTTATATTGATAAAATTGTTGCAAGTACTTATATACTATTTAAAAATGAGTGTTGTAGAACAAAATCCTGCTGGAAATTTTCCTCGGGTAATTATGGTTCAGCATTTTGCGCCATTCGAAGCCACCTTCAATGGCGGCCCCTCAAGCCAATTCCTAAAGAAAATTGAGCATTACTTTCAGCAACAATGCACCCCAGAGGGGGTAAACTTAAAATTGCTCTAGCCGCTTTAAGAGGTAGTGCATATCAGTGGTACACGTGTATGAAAAGCAGTAATCTGATTTTTGACTATTTGTCATTCAAGCAACAATTTCTTAGCGTTTTTCCAAAGACCTTTAATCAAAGTGAAATTGAAGCGGAAATTTATTCGCTAAGGCAACGTGAAGGTCAGTCTGCGTTAGATTTTGCTACGGAAAAGATTTCCAAGTGTGAGGAATATTTAGAAGGGGTAACGGAAGCGGTAATCTTAAAAATAGTTATCCAACGTTTGAAGCCAAGTGTTCAAGATTTTTTAGATAATAAAACAATTACAAGCAAGGTTACCCTCCTTCAAGCTTTAGCTAAACATGACAATAGGCATTTCTTCGCTACCCCGTACCGTCATTCAGGTACGAGAAGTTTTATACAGCCGCACCAAAATTTTTCGCGAGTTTCAAACCAGCAGCGTAAGCAGTACCGCAGGCAAAATAATAGAAGCGCACGGCGTGATAATGAAATTAGTGCACTTAAAGAAAATAATATGCAAGCACCTTACTTGCACTGGCATGTTGATTCACATGATATGGTTCAACCTGTTGAAACTGTGTGGTCAAATGTATTATTTTGTCCGAGCAGTAATCATTATTTTGAGAATAGTGAAAGTCAGGGTATTTTTGTGGCTTATAAAGAAAGTGAGTCTAGCTGGAATGATGAGGTAATTCCAGTACAAATTTCTGAAAATAGTGCCGATACTAATGCTAGTGGTTTAGAAAATAAATCATCTGACACTTCTATTAATGCTATACCTGATATTATTAATGCTATACCTGATATTTTAGATGATATTCACACATCTGTTAATGAAGGAAATTTAGTAGATGACGAAGTATGCGTTACGGAAGTTAGTGAATACTTATTAGTTGACGACAATAAAAATTCTTTAAACGATAGTAGGAACTCGCTAGGTAATGATGATATTATTTCAAGTTTCCATCCGAATGAGGATGCTGTAGGCCAGGTTGATAATATGGTTTTAAATAAAGTACATGAAAACCATACTGAGAGTCAGGATGAAAAGTTGACACAGAGTTATACTGTAAGTAGTTTAGCTGATGCTTCGGAAGTTATAGACGCAGGTTGCATTAAAACGCACCAGTAGGAAAAGCTTAATCTTCCTAAAACTGAAGCAGTGTTAAAGAATTTAAATGATAACGATTCTGATATCGCAAGTTTCAAAGAGACTTTTTCGTCAAAAGAGGATAAAACTAAAGTTAAGGGGGATAAAAAACGTGAAAAAGCGCCTTCAGGTTCCAGCATTAAAACTGCTAATACTGAAGTAATTAAGGAGGTAAAAAAGAAGTCGTATAAGCACAAATACGAAAAACAGAGTCAGGTTGTTGAAAAACATGACACAAGCATCGAGATAAAGCCAGTAACTAAACACGTTGGTGCGGCGTATAAATTTGAAACAATAGAATCTGCATTAAAATCTAATGCCTATACTCTAAAAAGTACGGAGAAAAGTAAAGTGTGCACTACAAAACCTCCATCTAAGGATGAACGTGGCACACATAAGGTACACAAGGTTATGAAAAGGAAGAATGACAATTTTAAAGTTCCTTTGCATAAGTACAGGAAACGGAAGATATCAGCCACCCAGCAAGGTTGGCCTCCTCCCAAGAGACCTCCTGTCTATCGTCAAGCCGGACCAGCGCCTCAGGACCAACGACCTGCTGCACAAAGGATGCCCACACGGTCAACGAACCCCTTTACTAGGACTGCGACCATCAAGAGAGGTTCCACGGATTGGACAGAATGGTGCAAGGAAGTTGCTGCTTTCATGAACAAGTCTTGTATCAATTCTCTTATTCTAACTCCCACCCTTTAATACAACCGAACCAAATTGGTTTGAAATTCCCCATTATATATACTGTGTAAACATTTTGAGGGGAAGGGGTGAGCCACTGAAAAAAAACGGCATACTGTTGTTTTATAAATTTTTGAAGGGAACATGTAGTGAAAAAAAAATACATACTAACTACAGATAACAAACAACTAACATACTAACTTCACAAATCATAACACATGTGCATTATGATTGGGGAAGAGCAGATACAAACAGTCAAGAAATGTCATGCTGTGCAATTGTGTTGTCACTTTTAACTAAAATATTTTTTTAGGGCGCAGTTGGCCAGCCCAGTATCCGCAACTCTGCAAATCCACTATTTGATGGTGTCACCTGGACCCTTCGGGGTTAGTTTTGTAAAATGGTAGTGGCGTTTTTCCCCCACACAACGTGTGGAAGGTTTTTTGACTTTGCCACCCATTATGTAAAAAGTCAGACCAGCACGCGTTTTCAATTAGTTAACTGAAGCCGTTCAGACCTCAGTTACCTAATTTTTTTTTTCGAGGGAGGCCAGTGTAAGGTATACACAAGATTCGATTCACAAGAATCGAACTTTTGAGTGAATTAAAGAAGCTGCTTTAGATATGCTAATTTCGGCATACGCTCTTAGTATAAATACCACGCAGCGTCATTAAGAAAAGAAAGGGGAGGTTGTTAAGGTTGAAAAGGTGTTATCCTGCGCTAGTGCTTAGCGGGCCAGAAGTTTACATGGCAGTACTGCTGGTTTGACTTACTGTTCGTGAGTATAAAAATATATTGTTCTTGAAAGCTGTGTTTATACATTCCGTACAAGTAGTACGTATGCTTATTGCTGTAAAAGCCAATTATATGTGCAACGAATTCAATAAACATTGTTTCATGTATAAACTGCGTTTGTATAAAATTCAAATAGAGTGCCACTTCAAATTATATACACCCAAGTCTGGGTAGAAGTGAGCATAGATTCTCTATAACTTCTGTTCTTCAGAAAATACACCGAAGAGCCAAAAAACTGGTACAGGCGTGCGTATGCAAATAACCGAGATATGCAACCAATCAGAGTAACGAGATGCGGTCGGCAGCGCCTATATAAGATAACAGGTGTCTGGCGAAGCTGTTAGATCGGTTCCTGCTGCTACAATGGCAGGTTATCACGAATTACGCGACTTTGAACGTGGTGTAATAGTCTACGAACTAAAGATGGGATATAGCATCTCCGAGGTAGCGATGCAATTTGGATTTTCACGCCCAGCTATTTCATGAGTGTACCGTGAATACTAGGTATCCGGTAAAATATCAAATCTCCGACAGCGATGCGGCCGGAAAAAAAAAACCCTTGAAATAACTGGAGTGTCGACGACTGACAAGAATCCTTAAACGAGATAGACGTGCAACCTTTCCTCAAATTGCTGCGGATTTCAATGCTGGGACATCAACAAGTGTCAGCGTGCGAACTGTTCAACGTCATTGATACCGTTATTGATATGGGCTATCGGAGCTTCAAGCCCATTCGTGTACCGCTATTGACTGCACGGAACAAAGCTTTACGCCTTGCCTGGATCCGCCAACACTTCCATTGGACCGTGGATGACTGGAAACACGTTGCCTTGTTTGACTAGTCTCGTTTCCAATTGTATCGGGCGGAGGAACGTGTAGGGGTATGGAGATAACCTAATGAATGCATGGACCGTACATGTCAACCGGGGACTGTTCAAGCTGGTGGAGCCTCTGTGATGTTATGGGGCGTGTACAGTTGGCGTTATATAGAACCCCTGATACGTCTAAAGACGACTCTGACAGGTGACGGGTACATAAGCATCCTGTCTGATCATCTATACCCTTTCATATCCATTGTGCATTCCGACAGACTTGGACAATTCCAGCAGGACAATGCGACCCCCAACACGTCGAGAATTGATATCGAGTGACTCCAGGATCACTCTTCTGACTTTAGACACCTCCATTGTCTACCTAACAATGATGTTCAAGTCTGGGATGCCTTGCAACGTGCTGTTCAGAAGAGATCTCCATCCCCTCACACTCCTATGGATTTGTGGACTGCCCTGCAGGATTCATATTGTGAATTACATCCAGGATACATTCAGACATTAGTCGAGTCCATTCTACGTCATGTGCCGGCACTTCTGCGTGCTCGTGGGGGCCCTACACAATATTAGGCAGGTGTACCAGTGTTTTGGGCTCTTCTGCGCACGTCTTTGATTTTTTGTAGAGACTAGTTCCGAGGATGAACAAAAAAATATCGGAAAAATAAAATGTGTAAGTTAATAACGACCCGATACTGTATATGGTGACATCCGTAACAGGATTTATAATAAAATATTGGTTAAATGCCTTCCAGGCAAAAAGACACGCACATTGAAGTACATCACATTAACATTAAATGCTTTAAAAAGGCAAACAAAAATTCATTGTTTAATTTGAATACTATAAGGGGTCCTAGTGTCCTTAAAAATTTCCCATATAAGTTACATGCTGTTTAAGGTTTATTTGATATTAAACCCTTCCCTGATTTAAACATATACTGGGAAGAATTAACTTGATGTAAAAAATAAAACAAAAACCTAGGTATAGGATATAGCAGCACAAGATATAATGAAGCGTATATTTAGAAGCGAAAAAAAAGATAATCTTGTTTCCGTTTACTTTTGTAACCTGTTTGCAAATGTTTGCAGACGTGTGTGTATGTATGTGTGTGTGTGTGTGTATGAGAGAGAGAGAGAGAGAGAGAGAGAGAGAGACAGAGGGAGAGCGAAAATGCAAGTAACCATGCATAAGCAAATTAGCTTTTAATCCATGATTCTTTGTACCTTACGTCTTTGTCTCACTATGCAAACTCATTTAAAAGGGCTACAGCACACATGCCTTATCAAAATTGAGATCAAGTTTGCAGTATACTAAGATGGCAAATTTAATGTTTACTGTAATATATTTTGAACTGTTTACCGACACACATGTTCAGCCCTGGAATTATTTCTTTTACTTATCAAACGGCTTAAGTTCAAAATATATAGCTCTTATTTTGTCCCATAAATGTATAAATTCTAGTCTTTCCAGTACGTAGCTGTGATAGCTCAATACAAAGTGTCCTTACCAGAAATAATCGATTGTTTTCATTCATATTAAACAATCTAATATATGTGTGACAATGTGAAAATTAAAAAAGTGGACATAATGCAGCTAAATAATAGTATCATTTGATCGATAGTATAGTTAATATTAGACATTTAATCAGTTTTTGGACGCAAGACAAAATAAATAAACTTTAAAGGTTAAAATGCGATAATTCGAAAGTTTTGAAACTAAACACATAATATAACAACCGACGCATAATATAACAACTGAGGAGTTTTATATAAATATTTATGCTATCAGTGTGAGAGTAATTTTAAAATTCAAAATGATCCCAAGAGAAAAAAAAAGGTCCAGTGATTTTTTTTTTGTAGCTTTCCCCAATACTAATTGAAAACCTTTTCCATTTTACAGTTTTTAAAAATTACCGACTCTGCGTATATCGATTCAGATATTGGAAATGAAACATTGCTAAGTTTTAAACGTAATAACAAATGAGATGAAAAGATATTCGACAGAATCTCTTTTTCTGAATATTTATATATTCATTCTTTAAAATTTTGCACTCAACAGCTGCTTTGCCAGTAACTTAGATGCTACTGGATTTTATTAATGTCACGTAGTAACGTATATAATGCATCGAATATGCCTCCGACTTTATTAAATAACTTTAATGAATATCTCTCTGATTTCCTTTTCCATTCTTCCTTCTCTGAATTAATATCCTTTAGCTCATGTCTCCAATAACTTAGCACACTGCTCATCGTATGTACGAACTAATGTGATTAAAATTTCTCTTAGCCTTCCTAATGTGAAACCATTTCAACAAACGCGACACGGAAATGATTTCCGGAAGCGAAGTAAAAAATTATCTAAAGCTCCCCAGCGTCACATACTTTATTCCCTACCGAACGGACATTAACAGCGGATAAACTGAGATGCGTAGATTCATTAAGTATAGGATAGCGAGGGATACACTCTGAAAAGTGCTATCTGGGGCAAAGTGTTATTTATAAACACGCATTAGGGTTTTATATCCCCAATATATCTCTTTAATCTATGTGTGTATCGATACTTTTTAAAAGTTTTTTTTATTACGATAAGTATTTATAAAGATTTCGGTACAGTTAATATTGAAGATAATCTATCAAACTGGCTAGCTGTGGATACTTCCAACACACTTTTATTTAGAGTAGTTTTCTGAAACTTGTTCAAGAGCAGAGAGATAATTTTTAATGCACTTTTCCTCTTCTTCATTAAAAAAACTTTACATTATCTTTATTTCATCAACAGAAGCTATCATTACTGTTGCACTAGATCATGAGAATACTAAAAACCTCTAATGCTTGTGCAACTTGGTGACTTGGATGCTACATCATTGCCAAACAAAATATGAGGTTTGTAACTATTTACTTATCTGAGGTAATCCCGTTTTGATTGATTTCTTGTAGGCTTACATGCAGGCAGATTAACTTTAAAGTGTGCATAGGTTCATACTGTGCTCTGACTAATATATACTTTCTATATGCATAAACTTTGATTTCTTTCCATTCTACGACAGAAATAAAATTATTATTACAAACTTTAATTTCAAACCTGATAATCTACATATCTTGGAAACAAGCTTGAAACCCCGAAGAATCCAAATAGAATACGGAGATAGCAAGGCAAGCTATGACTGTGGTACCAACTTAAGTAATCTAATTGGAGAATGATTCACGTATTCTGTTAATTTTGTACTGCCTTTTCTCTCCGTAACGGTGTCCTTTAGTTCTCAAAATTTTAATCTGAATTAAATCTCGAGGATTCCCATTAGTTTAAAATATCCTTGATTCTCGATTTGCGGAGTTTTCGCAGATTTGGTTTAGTGTTGTTTCTCTGTATCTTTATCCACGTCGGTGTATTAGCGTACATTGTTGAAACTGTCATTTTAAATTATTAAAATATGCAATAGAAAAATGGTGTATTGCATTACTTTATGATGCGTGTTACTTTTTAGGGGTGGATTCAACCGCATGAAAGTTATTGTATGAAAGCAAGCAATGTAAGTAAATTTTTGACTTTCACCAGAATCTAGCGCCCTTAATATCCGCGAATGTGGGTGTTTAACTTCATATTTTTGAATTAATTTAGTGTTACTTTGAATTAATTCCAATTTAGTGTTATAGTTTTGGCGTCATATTTATTTTTTATAACATCTGAATCTCTCACACTGAATATCAAAAACCTTTCTATAATTTTTACTGGTAGAACATTTCTCTTAATGTTATATCGTACATGTTTTGGGTTCAGACAATTTATTTCAGAAATTTTGAACAAAGTTGAAAAATTTTAATTTGAACCCATCTGATTTGTACATTTTCTAGAAATGTTTCATTGGCTGGTGTTGCGAGACTCTACCTGAATGCTAATTCATTCAATCGGTACTCCATTTTTTCAAAATAAAATTTTTCAACATAAGTATAATTTTTGATAGCTTACATTTTTTCTTTGGTCTTCCACGTCTGGCTATAAATCTTCTAAAACCTAAAAGAATACAATTGTTTGAGAGACTCTGTATGAGCTGCAGATGGATACCTCTGTACACGGCGCGGGAAAATAGTAAAATCCATGACTTTTTCCATTTTTTAAATGAAGAGGCCCTGTTAAGTCCACACCTGTGACCTCAAAAACTTCCTCAAAATCTTCGGGCAGTGGAGCAAGATTAGATTAAATGGTTTTGGATGTGTATCTTTTGCATCGAATGCACCATGATATTACCTTTTGTACAGTTTTTCTCCCTCTCAAAATCCAAAACTTTTGACGAATTTCAGTGACAATAATTTGAACACCAGCATGAGAAGACTACAAATGGCGATCAATAATTAATTTTTCAACTATTGGAGGGTCTGAAGACAAAACTATAGGACATCTAAATTTTTCCTCATCATCTCGTCTGAGAATTTTTGCCTTTAATCGAATCAAACCATCATTATCAATGAAAGCAGAGGGGCTTTTCAGCCTGTATTTCACATTCATTAATGAAACTTTCTTGCTGAATAATTTTCATTAGTTCCTTCTCTGTGGGTTCAATATCTGGAACGCATAATTCTCCTTTAATTTTGATATCAGGAATTTGAGAATTTCTAATTAAACGCTGCATCCAAGCTATTAGTCGTAAAATTTGGAATATTTTGAGAAACGCAAAGTAGTAGTGTTTATTAAGGACATTATTTGTTTTTTCCTCTCCTTTGAAACATTATCTTCATTAATTTGGATTTTTGGCTACGGCCAGATTTCTTCTGCGTGATTTAGCCATTCTGGAACCTCCCACCATTTAGATTTGAGAAAGGCTGTAGTTGGGCAGCCTCTAGATGGGAGATCTGCCGGATTCAATTCTTCTGGCACGCATTTCCATTCTGCCTTTTTTGTTTGTTGTCTGATTTCTTTTGCGCTATTGTTCACAAAGACACCCCAATGTTCCTCATTTCAAATCCAATACAATGCTATTGAGGAGTCTGTCCAATAATAGGTAGTAATATTTTCAAAATTCAATGTTTCTTTTACAACAGTTCTAAGACGTGCTCCAATACAACATGCTAACAGTTCCAGACGTGGAATAATTTTTTTAAGAGGAGCTACCCTGGATTTAGCTTGTATGAGTGAAAGTGTAATCTCTCCCCTGTATTCTTTTCGAAGGAAGACCGCAGCACTATATGCAGAAATGCTAGCATCACAAAACATGGGAAGACTTAAACCTTCATTGCTATCATTTATGTTAAGACATCTTGGTATTTTTGCTTCAGAGATCAAAGTTATATCTTTAAGTCATGATATGAAAGTTTTCTGTATTTTTTCAGGTACATTTTCGTCCCAACCAATCTTAAGGCTCCAAATTTTCTGCATCAATAGTTTTGGACACAATGTAACGGGGCAAGAAAATCCAATTGAATCATAAATTTTTTGAGCAGTAGATAAAATGACTCTTTTTGTAACATTTTCAAATCGTGCAATATTTATCTTGATATCATAGAACATAACATCGTGGACTCTATCTCATAACATTCCAAGTACGAGAGTAGGTACAGTCTCTCTGTGGTCTTCTCTCAAAGTTGTATGTTCCCAACCTCTTAAGTCAAAACAAGCTTCAGCAAGAAGTTGTTTAGATTCTTGGATGAATCGTAAAAGTGTTCTTCGTCCACCACTGAGGTTACACAATTATCCACATAAAAACAGCTTTGTAAAATCTTGGCAGTTTTCTTGAAATGCAATGTATAACTTTCCAAGTGATGTTGGAGTACAGTATATACTAAAAAAGGACTGCAGTTCAATCCAAAAACAAGTCTTTTATGCCGAAATATTAAAAAAAAAATTCTGAAAAACTTCCCACCACAGAAATCTGAGAAAGTCACGATCTTTTTTTTGCAGAAAGACTTTCTTTTTGTCTGAAACTACTCCAATTTTATCTTTCCGAAATTTCATAAGAATGGGGGGGGGGGGCATTTGTTCCAGAAGATTTGGTCCCTTTTCTAGACAGTCGTTTAGAGAAGGTGATCCATTTTCTCGGCAAGAAGCATCAAATACAAGACTAACCTTTGTGGTACAGTTTTATTTAAATATTCCTCTATGGGATAAATAATGGCATGTACTATTTCACCATCCAGAACTACTTCTATTATACCCTCATCTTCCCATTCGTTAAAAACTGCCTCGTAATCATGGCATTTCTCTTCCCTTTATAGTTTGACAGTATTAGAGGTACAGAGGAGTTCAGCGTTATCAAGGTTATACTTGAGAAATCCTTTACTATCGTAAAGCCATGGCAAAAAAAATTATATCGTCCTTCTTCAGTTTTTGTTATAGTAGTTTCTTGTAAATGTCTCAAGGCTTGTTCCATTTCTAACCTTGACTTGGTCTTAGAGGGCTCTTTGGTTCACAATGCACCAAGTTCCCAAAGATCAGCAGCAGACCTGTTATTTATAAAAAAAAAATTACTAGGTGGGTTGTAATGCTGTCACATTTTTCACCAGGAATTTTTCCCATGATCATCCATCCTAATTTAGTTTCACATGCGAGTAATCCACATTTCATTTTGTGCATATTTCCTGTAAAAAGTTGTCCACAAACATCGGATCTTATCATAATCTCTATCAGAACAACCTTCTCCATAATCACAGAGTCTTATATTCTTCTCTTTTAATTCTTTTATCCAGTATCCTGTCTTGAGACGAGGGAATTTTCCTCATATAACCCGCTGATCAAGGACTTAAATATTAAAAGGAACTTTTTACTAAAATCACTAACCTTTATTTCATAAAGTTGGTGGTTTTATTTCTATGTAGTGGATCCACCAAATAAGACATAAACCAAACAATTTATCACAAAAGAAAGAATTAGCAAGTGATTTTCTTTTTCTATAGTTCCTGAAAATAAATCAGTTGCTGTTGGAGAATGTCGGAAATGACTTATATTTTCTCTTTTTTCCACACATTCCTTATTTGAAAAACCTAATTTTGCCAACTAAATGCTTTCCTCCCTTTCAACCCCAGTCTTTGGAAACAATAACAAATTCTTCAGTTTTTCACTGTAAATATTCTTTGAAGGGTCTCTATTACTAATAATTACGGGACTTCGCAGCCGTATTCTAAAAATTTCCCCTTGTCGTATTGCCTGTCTTAAATATTTATTTTGGGCGCGATTCGTAATTTTATTTTGGTTAGTACAAATTATTTATTTTATAAGAAATTATTTGGATGCGTTGTGTTTTATTATTTATCTGGATGAATACAACCCAAGGTTCTAGACATTTTGGAAAACGAACAGGTCATACAAACTTTGCTTCTAAAACCAGGAGATAAGCTTCCTTTAGATCAACTACAAACATAAGAAAGACTGACTAAATTTTTATATTTTACAAAAAATTTATTTACAACACTACTATTTACAATTTTACTCAATAACAATTGAACAAAAAAACAAACTTACTACACAAATTACTCATTTTTCATTTACTTTTAGCATTTCTTTTTAATTTTATGTTCACTGAGATGTATATCATTTATCCTATACCTTTTGGATTCAGGGAGCATATAATTATTAATCTAACTCATAGCAAAGAACTCCTATCCCTCAAAATTATCTTTTAAAATACACTGTTCCCGCACTAATCTTTCATTTAGCATGGTGGGGTCTGAACAAAACAAAATGACTTTCACTCACTCAGTTAGATGATACCGCACTGAGACTCGGGTGTCGAAGCTCTCATCGGGCGTGGGGTCTCGTTCCTTCCTTCTATGGTAGCTGGCACTCAACATCTTAGGCTGACGTGGGCCTCGGTCGTGGTCATCTATCGTAGGCTTTTTGCTCTGTCATGGACACCTGTCGTGGCTCTGTCGTAGGCTGCTTCCGCTCCTTTCGAAAGATGGAGTAATTATCAGGACATGCTGTCCTCAAACTCTCTCTATCGAAAACTTTTCTCTTCTCCGAGACGACTCAATCGGAACTCCAATATGAAGGCGCAATTCTCTTCACACTTTCTCTCTATTTATTTATTTTGTGAAGACAGCGACCAGATCTTCATAATCATCAAAAGCAATCACTCCTATACAGGATCATGAGGCTATCATACCGGGATACATCCACCTGATTTCTGCTCCGTTAAACGACATCATCTTCGGGAAACTCCCGGGAAAGCTCAACTGTTCCTCGACAGTTAAAATAACAACCCTTCATCACCTGCGATGCTAAAGCACCGGGAAAAGGGAACCCGGACCCGCATGCACAGTGAATCGGTAAAAAAACTCTAAGTCTTCTATTTATTTTATTTTTCTACACCGTTATCCACGCCTTCTCATAACTACTAAACCATTCAGGAAAGCTTTAAAATCTCCACCACTTAGCATCAATTTTCATTTCTTTGATTGGATAACCCCTCAACACATGCACGCCTTTCATTTCGTCACAATCCAGACCACCCAAAGTCCAGTCCACGTGTTCTGAGGTCTACCTTCCATACAGACTCTCATAAATTTGTTGACAATGGGGTATTTTACTTTAACGTAAACTGTGGCCCCAACCCCGCTAATCTTGTCTAGGATCGGAAACCACAGACCCCCAACTCCGCTTAGCCGCTTTTAAATTGGCTAAGTCACAAAGACGACTGTCCCGTCCTCTAATCAAAGGCGGCTTCCTAAACTTCTAACAAAAATGTAATGAAAACAGCCTTCGATCGCTTTATCTCTCTAAAAGAAATTTAATTTTTATTTAAAATCGAAGTCGCTTCATTACACCCCTGTTATACAGGATTCTACCATAGGGAAAAGCATTGCCAAATACTTGTCAGAAGTTAAACCAATAGATTTCAATGCTCTTAAATAAGATTATAATTTATCATATAGTTGTGAAGTGCTTAATTTTCTTTTTACTTCAGTAGCAATTTTTACAAGGTTGAGAAGCCCACGTACATAGAACTCAGTTAGTAATTTATTTCTGCCAAATCTCGATTTTAAACTCTCTATTGCTTTATTATAATTTTCACTAATGGGTGGGTAACTGTCAATAATTTCATGCGTTCTAGTGCCTTCACCCATCGTCTGTATCAAATATTGAAACTTGTCTTCATTTTCTATATTGTCATCCTCGTGAATTCTTTGGCTGTCTTTCAGGGGCCAATTCAAATCTTTTACTTCTCCATTAAATTTCAAAAATTCAGTTTTTGGTAATTTAATCTGTTTCTTTTTTATCACAGGTGATGAACAAAGAGAATTGTTTCTCTTAGCGTCTAAAATTTTCTGTAAACAAATGTCTACATTAACTCTCTCTCTAACCATATTTCATTATATTCTTCAGTGGTAACATATTCTGCTTCATATTTTTCAGATTCCACATCTTCTAATAACGCATCAAATATTTCATTACCTAATTCAACTAATCTTATCTGAATTCTTTCTAAATTTGCAAAAAGAGATCTTAAATTTTCCTCCTTAGGATTTTCTACTTTTAACATTCTTCTAGTGAATTATACGTTCTTGTAAAGCTAGTCCTAACTGGCTTACGTTGCTTAGTTAGTAAATCCATATTCCATTCAGTGAAAACTAAATAAACGTACTTGCATTGCAATTATCACATCTTTAGGGTCACCATGCTACGAGACTCTACCTGAATATAAATTCATTCAGTCGGTACTCCATTTTTCCAAAATAAAATTTATTAACATAAGTATAATTTTTGCTAGCTTACATTTACATCTCACATTTATATCTGAATTCACATTCTTCTTTTTTTTTGTTAAAGTCCGAAACCTGTTGCCAATTTTTTCGCTATAATAAAAACCAAGGCTAAACTTGATCTACTATAAAAATATACCGGAATGAGTGCCTGTAACAGCTGGGTTGAAATTAGAAGAGTTAATGTATGTGAAAATGTTTAATTTGTATTGATGCTGCTTTATTTAATCTTTTATTGTTTAAGAAATTCACCACTAATTTAGTTTCAGATAGCCAAATACCGACCTTAGAGCAAACAGGAAAAAACATCTCTTAAGAATTCTCTTGAAAAACTTTCCACGAGGAAAAAGTATTTGTTCTCAACAACATTCGGAGATTTCACTGATGAATATATGCAGTAAGGGAAAATGTTTCTTCATCAAGGGACCAACACAGGAATAACATCAGAGTTTATGCATTAAAATTTAAAATATCTCCGAAATTCCGGATATAAATGTTGCGACCTATATTTTAAAAATAGATTTCATTTACTGAATAGACAGAATCAGAATAATTCTCTCCAGGGTGTAATTAATGCGAGGTTTTTAGTCTTTGATACAGATTCCTAGATCAGGGATAATTACTATACATTTCTGAAAATTCTCAAAAGCCTTTTGTTCCCTTATGTATTCAGAGTCAAATTTATTAAGACATAAAGGATAAAGAATTAAATTCCTATATTTTTGCTTCTATGATCTTTATTATAAACAGATTGAGATTATAGATCTACAAAAAACGTTTTGTCTTCTTCATTTCTCTAATATGAGCTGTTTTATTACTAATCGATGTTAGAAATAGTTAATGATAACTTCACGGCAAGATGATTACCTAACAATAGGAGTTTTGAAATGTTAAAAAAATCGTATCACAGCTCTTCGAACTTATTTTGAAAGTATGTAGTTTTGAAAATTTGTGTTTTCAAAAAATTTAAAAATTGTTTTCCTTACATACGTCAATATTTAATTCGTTTATTTACAGTTTTCTAAGTACTGATGAGTAAAAAATTTACGATTTTACGATCGTACAATTTATTCACATTTAATTCTTGTTCTCTATCTTATTTTAAGTTAATTCAAACCTGATTTTTGACTAGTCATTTTCTCATTCCTTCAAATGCTACAGATAGTGAATGTAAAAAATAGAGAGAATGTCTTTTGACGGTGATTAGAGACCTCATTCTGACTTACAGATGTGAGGTAAAATCATCACAGCTAAGAGAATCCTTGCTGAAACTGCTCGATTTGGAAAGTATAAATTCTTATTGTTCCAGTAAAAGTGGATATGTTTGGCTGTCCAGGAAAAGTGGAAGTGAATAAACTGAAGTTTGCTTTGCAAACATCTTTTGCATCTTAAATAATGGCCATTCCAACGGTATTGGGTAACAACTTAAGCATATGTCAGAATGAAGAGTCTAAGGTTTCCATTTGTTCCTGTACCTTGAACCGGAAAAATACAACCAATCAACCAACGAACCTGAGCTTCCCACCCGTACCCAAAGTGAACGAAGTCGAACATGCTACCAAAAACAAACGAAATAAACATTACCTCAGACCCCCCCCCCCTCTTGAGAGAGTCCATGCAGTATAACTTTGAATGATCCCAGTATACGAGGGGTGATCATAAACTAAGGTTATAAGGTCGATATTCCTGGAGTTTCGTCTGTTATACAGAAATTAGTTGTGTGCGGTAGTTCTAATACATGCGGTCGCTAACGGTGGTGAGTTTCACCTACCTGCGACCTACAACGCTAGTTGAAAGTTAAAGAAATGGCGACTCGTTTGGAAAATTGGTCTCGCGAAGAAAACCGCTCAGTTACTCGATTTCTGTGGCCGAAACATGTAAGCGCGGCTAAAATTCACCGGCAGCATCTTTCTTCACGACAACGTGTGACCTCATACAGCCCAGAGGACCACCACGCTGTTGAAGAAATTTCGTTGGGACATCATCGACCATCCTTCCTACAGCCCGGACCTCGCTCAAAGCGACTTCCATCTCTTTCCTCACTTTAAGAAGGATCTAGGGGGCCGATGATTCGCTTCAGACGAGGATGTGAAGCACTTCGTCACAACGTGGCTGAAGAAAGAACATGATTTTTACCAGGAGGGAATATTCAAACTCATCCCACGAAGCAACAAGTGCCTAAACCGATATGGAGACTATGTTGAAAAATAACCTAATGTATGTACTATCAGTTGGCTGTATTGGCTTTATGAAATAAAATGTACACGTTTCATTGCAAGCTTTGTAACCTTACTTTTTGATCCCTCCTCGTAGATTGAAGGTTTCATGTCCATCATCTCTGTTTGGAAAATGAAAAATTTTGGGTTTATTAGCAGCTAAGGGTTGAGAGCCAGAAAAGTTCTTTTTCAAGTGTCAGAAAATTAAAAGTTTGAAGCGGCGTGGCTGGGTAATGGTTATTATAAATTTATGAGGTTAATTAGAAAATAGACAACGTCTTTCTAGAGTAATGGTCAGCACGTCTGTTTAAAGAACTCGAGTAATGAGTAGAAAAGCCAACACAGCCTTACTGTTTTTTTTGGCGAAATTACGAATGTGGGGGAAAGTATATAGAAGAGAATGTGGCGTTATTGTACCACCCTACGAAAAACTGATTCGGACTAGAGTTTGAGAACTATTGACTTTCTGTTGTGGGAGGAATGGGAGATACATTTAGCGACGATAAAATAGCAACACCTGGTGTTTTGGTCCCATAACTGCCCGGCAAGCAGAAGGAGTGGGTTTGAATCTCGACAGAGCTTAGTTTTTTCAGGGGAAATAAAGAATGTTCGAAACCGAAACTGAGAAATATACTGAAATTAAAATAATATTTAAGAAATATTGAGATATTTTACAAATGCATTGTGAAAACCCAATTGATTTTTTTTTTGTAAGAATTGAAGACAAAGTTAAACAAGACAGACATAAACTAATTAAATAATAGCAAATCAAATAGAAATATCCCCATTCTTGAAGAAAGTTTATTAAGTAAATAATATGTTTATATAAGATGAATTGATAAAGCTGTACAGACTAAAGCATGAAAGTAATGCATTTCATTGATCTTACAGAATGCTCTAACGCAATTTACTGCATTCCACTTACATTACCATGAAAAAACTTATTGCTCTGCATTTTTCTCCTCTTTCTCTTTGCTCTTCCATTTTCGAATCTTTCTCATCTAATATATAGATGTGTCTTTGATTTATTTTCTTTTCTTTCTAGTTTTACTGCTGTCCATTTAATTGTACATTAAGTTTAGCAGGACTGAGCAACTATGCTTCGCTTAACGTGAAATTTTGAAATTCTATGTATGTCTTCATGAATATTTGACAATAGTTTCGAGTTTTGTCTACGTTAAAAACTTTTCAAATTCTGGAAATGATTTATATTTAATTAGGAATTATTTTATGCTCACCGTAATAAAAATATAACGGATATTTTATGGGTAGTGAATATATATATATTAATTATATATATATATATATATATATATATATATATATATATATAGGTGGTTATCAAAATAATGGAAACACCTATCAATATTAGTGGTGTTTATGAATGTGCTTCGTATTCCTTAAAAAACAAGTCTAGCCACCGGTATTTTTTATATAATATAGTGTATGTATTAGTCTACTGTCATGTAGCAGAAATGAAGCTAAGGGCATCGTGCTTTTCGGGGAAACACCGTAAAATGTCAAACCTTGCAGAACTTGCGAAAAGAGCAAATTGTTGGAGCGCGTTTAAATTGAAGTATCTGTTACTGCAACCCCCAGGCAAATGGGTGTTTTTCGAGCTGTGGTATCGAAAGTCATGATAGCATACAGAGTGCAAGGAAAAACATCCTTTGCCAAACATAATAGTGGAAGAAAGGGAGAGCTGAGTGAAAGAGACGGACGAGGTATTGAAGTGGATTGTGATCTGAAGAAATAAAACAATTGCAACCAAAATGACCGAAGAGCTCAATCTGCATCTCCACGTTCCGATATCAACCATTAGAGGCAGAAGGGAACTTCACAAACAAAGCATTTACGGAAAAGTAGCTATTCCCAAGACACTTGCAATAGATGCAGATACAAAATATCGTCCACAATGGTGCCACGAGCGCAAATCCTTGTCGAGTAATATGTCGAGAAACGGCATTTGGTCCGACGAATCATTGTTCACATTGTTCCTCGCAACTAGACGTGCGTATGTGTGGAGAACACTTACACAAGCGTAAGATCCTGGATGTCTCATATCAACTGTCAATCATGGAGCTAGATCTATCAGGGTTTGGGATGACATTTCATGGTTTTCTTCAGGCCCTATATTGTAACCCTAAAAGGAAGATTGAATGGGGAGGATTATGTCGAAATTTTAGTTCACTAGTCCATCCTATGGTGCAAACATTGTTTCTAGCAGGAGATGGCGTTCTCCAGGATGATAATTCCCCTATACATACAGCTAAATCTATCAAGTATTGGTTTGATGAGCATGAAAAAGAAGTCAAATATCTTATCTTGCCCTGTACAATCCCCCCGACTATATATCATCGAACCACTGTGATCTACATAAGCGGATAGAGCCAGGTATAGATATCCACTACAGCATCTCTACATTATTTTTCCCTGGAGAATGGTATAATATATTCTTAACCACTATTCATGACTTGAATAATCCAATTCCAAGGTGAATCAGGTGGTATTACATAACAAAGGTGATCCTGGGCCGGATTAATGAAGGTTTTCATGATGTTTCTTAGTGTTTCCATTATTTTGATAACCATATATATATATATATATATATATATGAAAGAAATTTCGGGTAATCACGTGTTATTAGTTTAAAGATGTTTTTATTAAATGTACTTTTAAATTTCAAACTAAAAAAGAATTCTGGCAAATGGCGACTGTAAAAATTAAAGTTGAAAATAAACTGACACGTTAGTTGAACTAATCTTAGTTAAAATTTCATATTCCTCACGTACATATACTATCGTAATTTCTGTTTCTTCATCTGAAACTTCTCAACTCGTATCTATAAACTCAGCGTTATGCTTGGGCGGAGATGCTATGTGGGTAGGACAAGATATGCCAACAAGCGGCTGGAGTAGGGATGCGATATCGATGTCGGTGTTTCAAAACATCGATTTATTGAATCCGATTTTTTTAACATCGATGTTTTGTGCTCCATGTATTACGTTGTCTCGATGTTTTTTTTAAATGAAATTGTACCATAATAAAAAAAATTAACCACGAAGCATAATTTTCCCACTCAGTAAATGTAAGTCTGAATTCTGAAAAGGACGAATATAAAAGGGGGAACGATTAGACACAAATGGCAATGAACAACCAATGAATAATAATTATATGCCCCAATAGCCCCAATAATTGTTATTTACAGTAAAGAAAATATAAGCTTGTTCAGTTTCCCCCCATACGTTGTTTTTGCATCAGTACTTCAAATTGGTGTAAATATATGTAATTTTCTTTTGTATTATTCAATTAGAAAATAAAAGATTTGTTAATAAATTGCAATAATTTCTTCCTCAATTTTCTGGTAAAAGTAATAAAATGTGTAATGGAAATTCTGCGATATGCGCTGACTCTAGCAACCAAGTTTTTGTCATTTGTGTCAGCCCAACCTGAGAGTAAAATCCCCCTCCCCCCTCCATGACTAACCGAAGTAACATTAATTTTAGAGGTTACTAAACCAGTTTTAAAAAATGAAAGTTCATAAACATCGATGTTTAAAAACATCGATGGTTTTGAGGCGATGTTTTATTAGCATCGATGTTTAAATATTGAATATCGATGTTTCAAAACATCGATGTTTTGTTGTCGATGTCGCATCCCTAGGCTGGAGCATGTACGGGGAAGTGAGTAACGAATTAGCGAATGAGAGAACAGAGTACGATTTAAACTTGTTGTGGGGGGACTTCCTGATTATACACTGATGAAATAAAGCATTTTAGAATTTTTAAGAGACAGCAGACTCATACTCGGCACTTTCATCTGTACTTTATCAGAGCAACTGAGTTATTCCATACCTGACGCACGTGAGTGAAGGCTTGTATTACTCAACATTTGCATCGTGTAGATCCTGAATAAGTTCGCAGGAGATCCTGAATAAGTTCGGAAACTGGATTCAAAATAAGAGATTTGTTGGAATATTTTAAGAAATGGATAAAAGAAATTTCACTGAAAAATCCCCCAGCCTAATTCCATACTTATCTTCATGAGTTGTTCATACAGTTTGCATAAAAATGTGGTTGAACCCTTTTAAAAATTTATACACAAATTATATGGAGAAAATGTTTCTTTAAATAGCTATATATTAAAATAAGGGCCCCCTATCATTTTGTATAAGGTCTACAAACGCATCTGTAATAGAATACACTTTGAGACGAACATGAGGTGATTTTGAGTATAGACTTGTGATATTCCACAAGAAAGATTCCATGAAAGATACTCTGTACTTTTGCAGAACATAAGTATATAATAACTCACCTATATCTATGCTAAACCAAATATGTCGTTATTCTCTTTCCCCTATAAATTTTAAAAAAGAATCCATTTATATTAAGAGAGTGGTAAATGATCTTTATTTGATGCAATGTTTTTCTTTTTCACTTTTAACTTTTCGCTGTAACATAACAGAATTATTTTATGAATCAAATTCTCTCTAATGCTTTAAGTGTGTAGTAACTCCCTTAATATTAAACATTATAATGCATTTCAAGTTATCCAGACAGTGTTCCTAAACCTCATTACTCCTCTTATTGTTATCTCTTTAAATGAAAAAGCTGAAACACAAGCATATGTATGTAAAATCGTAATTAAAATGCTATCAATTAACGCAAATTCCTTCTTAGATAAAAACATCGATTTAAAGAAAGAATGCTTAAATATAGTTTGGGTTTTAATGGGTTGATCCTTTTTTTTTAATCTTTTCCATTATGATTAATTGTCTGTTTTAAAATATAATGAACTTCTTTCTACTTTAACCCAGGTATTATGGAATTTAATTCCATGTATAGCAATAAATTGTAAAATAAACGATTCGTCATTTGTGCAAGATAAAATAGATTTAGAAGGGGTTTTTTTCTTTGACATGAATGTATTATGAGAAACTTCTAACATTATTTTTTTTGTATTGTCTTACTGTCCTTTACATATGCAACAGATTTTTCTGTAGTCTACGATTGCGGTAACTCACGTAAATTGAAGTACAAACACCAAATGTTTGAAATTTATGTTGCCCGCATGATTTTTCTTTTAAATAATTATTTAATAAGTTTTGTAAACCAACTACCGGCTCGAGATACTCACACTCATCATCAGACAGGTGCATATACAAACATAATTTTGGAATTTTGAGCCCTGAAAAATACAAAAATGTACAAAAATGTGCCACCTGCTGCTCATATAGCTTGTATAAACGTATCTCTCTGAATTATCCAATTCCAAAATGAAATGTGTGTCGAAAGTATATAGAAATTGGCTTACTGATTCTTACCTTGATGACGTATTAAGAGAAACATGTAGCAAGTCTAAAATAGTCAAAAATTTGTCTCAACATTAAAAATCCCAACCATTTTCAAATAAACGTTTGAATTCATTTTGGTTTTGAGTTTTATTTTTTACAATATTATATTATAAGGTATAGTTTACGTTAGTATACTTATGAGGTACGTTGCGGCCCGCATAACCCTTTCAGGGGCAACAACCTTCAATGTTTAAAGGGTGCAGAATTTTCCCTCAATTTTTTTTAACCTAAAAAATCTTGAAAATTTTTCCAATTAAAGGTTAAAAAATGTTTTTACTTCTTTAAACTGATAGTAGATGGCAGCACTGAGCCATTTTTCTGCTCATTTAACTGCAATACATTGGATGCAAGTGAAGAGAAGACAAGATTTAGGCATTCAGACCGTGAGAACGGCACCTCTGAAAGGGTTTTAACATAACAAACATATGCATGTGGCCTAAGAGGAAAAAGGTTGAGTATGTATGCTGTAGAACAGTGATGCGCGTACTTTTTCGCCCGCGACCGTCTTTTTTTCAATAAAAAATGACTCTACCCCATGAAAAATTTTTAAATTAGGAAAATTTTAAAGAAAAAATGGGAAAACGAAATGTGCAAATTTTGACAAGCTATTTTAAATACCGTAAGATTACTTTGGTTACCGTGACGGGTTACTTTATGCGGATTTTAAATTTTTCCTGTGCCAGCCGATCAGTTTTCAAAGCAGCTCAAAACGAACAATTGCAAAACATTGGTACATCATTTCCTTGCGTATTAATGTATTGCGCTAACTCGGATCTTTAATTATCATTGATAAATTAAAGTTAAATTGTGTCACAAAGTCGCCCGCCGAGTGAGGCTACTTTGTGAATTCTGTGTTTTCGCCTTGAAATCCAAGAGAAAAATCACTTGACACAAAGTTAGACAGTAAAACGCTTATTAAAACCTCGATACACAATTATATATACCTATTACAAATATTGGATAGCTTTATCTATATCTTTGACATCAAAGAGTCTTCGGGTGTCCAGGGCAGCCATGAGTTCTTTGAGAAGACGAGGAAATGCGTCTTTCGGCACATTCTTCTCCTTCGGGTAGTTTTATTCCAATACTTCTTTAGTCAATACTTCTTTCTCTCCAGTGGTATTTTAGAGGACGGAAAAATGCAACATCGAGCGGCTAGAGGAGGTGGGTTATTTTGTGACAGTCTTAATGTGTCACGCAGTAACCCCGTCACCTTTCGATATTTAGGTTATGTTCTAATTATCTCTCGGAAATATCGCTACACAAAGGTTGTATTGCTCCACAATCCAACCAACATATTCACATTTAAAAATAATTACCTGTGGTAGTTGGTTTTATAAGGTGTTAGCCTTCATCACACAAAGTTTCTGAAGTTTGAGTCAATAGCTTAACAACAAACATATGCATGTGGCCTAAGAGAAAAAAAGGTTGAGTATGGATGTTGTAGAGCAGTGGTGCGCATACTTTTTTCGCCCGCGACCCTCTTTCTTTCAATAAAAAATGACTCGAACCCCATAAAAATTTTTGGTAGTCGCAATTTTTTAAAAAAAATTGGAAAATTTTAACAAAAAAATGGAAAAACGAAATGCGCAAATTTTGACAAGCTGTTTTAAATACCTTAAGATAGAGTTACTTTGTGATGGATTTTAAGTTTTTTTCCTGTGCCAGCCGATCAGTTTCAAAAGCAGCCCAAAATGAACAATTGAAAACCATTGGTACATCTTTTCCTTACGTATTAATGTACTGCGCTAACCCGTATTTTTAATTACCATTCAGAACTTAAAGTTAAAATGTGTCAAAATGTTTCCCCGCCGAGTGGGGCTACTTTGTGACATCTGTGTTTCCGCCTTGAAATCCAAAAAGAAAAATTACTCGACACAAAGTTAGACAGTAAAACGCTTATAAAAAAGCTTGATACACAATTATATATACCTATTACAAATATTGGATAGCTTTATCAATACATTCGACATCAAAGAGACCTTGGGTGCTCAGGGCAGCCATCAGTTCTTTGGGAAGATGAGGAAATTCGTCTTTCGGCATTCTGCTCCTGTTCAAACATCTTCAAACAATACACTGGACAGCGAAGACAAATGGTGCGCAGAAGCTTCGGACACTGACCACTAGGTGTCTCTGTATTTCGGACAAGCTGTTGGCGCTGTTCGTTGCCTTCCCGGTATCACGGGCGCGGCGCAAGATCCGAAATATGAAAAAAATACCGTGTCTCACGAAGTTACCCATGCAAAGTTACTATCGATGATCTGTATATTTCGTAATTATATTTACTTATGACAGTAAAAATAATAACAATCAAAAATGTGTCTCTTACTTCCGGCACATATTTCTGACAAATCTCACGTGACTAAAACTTCATATTTAAATATTAATATGTTTATGAAATTCCTTTGGGTAAAAATTGAAAAAATTAAAACAGAGCATGATTTCAAAATTATAAGCTTTGTAATAAAACAATGGAAATTATAAACTTCATTAATTTGTATAAAAATAAAATATTTCATTTTTTAAAATTAAATGCTTGTTAAAGTTCACATGTGGATTGAATTATTGGGTCTGAAAAAGTTATACATATAGAATAAAAATTTAGTCGAAACCCTCTTTATTTTAGTCTAAAAAGAGAAAATAAATTTTTGCTCATGTAGTTGTTACTGTAAGACTGTTTGACATCTTATTTAACAATATCACATCATGCGTTTTTTAACGTATAAAAAATATTAAAAAAAAGTAATTATAAATATTTAAAATATAATTATATAACTAAATAATTCAATATGATATAAATTGACGTCAATATATCCGTGACCCCTCCAATTTTTTTTCGCGACCTCTCTTTGGATCGCGACCCACAGTTTGCACACAACTGCTGTATAGCATCAAAAGGTTAAAATTTTGCCTTTCCAAATTTAACCCTGCCCACACACTATGTACTCAAAAGGAATCTTTATTGTAGTCATGATTCAAAATTTTAGCATGGTTTCTTGAAAACTGAACTCTGAAAATTTTTGGAAAAGTCAAACATTTTCATTGACTTAGTATCTACACTTTATTATCCCCAAAGTTTTTTTCTTTTTCGCCAGGGAATTGAAAAATTATATTTTTATCAGAGACCAGTATAAGAGAACATATATTACCTTTTATGAAAAAAGGGGCAAAATGTTTACATGATTAAAAGTAAAATGCACAATTCAATAATTTTGTTGTTTTTAAAATTTTATTTTTGATCGTAGTTAGTGTTTTTGAAGGTATAAATTATGTTTGATATTCTATCCTAAAAGAATCTCAAAGCAATTATAATCTCAAATTTTTTTTTATCATGAATACTATTATATTCCTTTCATGACCCCTCTCTGTCACTATACTTGACACTCTGTCACTATACTCTGTGCTATAATATTTGAAGTACAGGAACTAAAATATTCAAGTTAACGTTCATTGATCTCAAGAACTTAAAAACTATAAAATATCACTTTAAAAATCGATAAATGTTTATATTGTTTTCAAATATTTGGCTTCCCAGCAAGAAAATAATTATTTAACACCCCCTTTTTTGCACTTCTTAAGCAACATAACATTTAAAAAGTCAGAGTGAGTATTTAGCTAAAGAATAGAATTCAGTGAACATTCATATAACTTGGCAACTGAAAAAAAATCAAGAACTGCAATGCATGGAATGTGAGACGATTCCTTAGGTAAAAATTTTTAAAGAATTTTTAAGGTTTAAACCTTAAAAATCCATTGAAAAATTTTGTAAATAGATGACTACAGATATATTTGGATAGAAGATGATTTAACGTTGTGGAAATTGTACAAAATAGGAACGCCGAAAATTTAAACGTCTTTGAAAGATGATTCTTTTAAAGACTACCTCCATAATTAAGAAAAGAGATTGATCCATAGCATAGAAGCTTATAGTTACTTATGACTTTGTTCTTATTTTGAAGAATATATTTTATTTTTCTTTAAAAGTGTAACTGCATTTTTTTTGTGGCCAATGCTGGAGATCAATGAACGTAACGTATATTATTTAATTCAATACAGGTATTTTTAGATAAACTTTCTCAATTTCTCATATATTTTAAAATGAAGATGATTCGTCAATGAAATTTCCTTCTAACAACATCTGCATTTATATTGTTAAAATCTTTGAATTCTTGTAGATGCAAGTAGCAGTATGCAAAATATTAGAGTGATAAATATTGATGAGTGGTTAATTGGAAAACACGGGTTTTCTTTTTTACCCTATTTAGCCCAAAGGTAAAAGCGACGCTGTTAAATATTTAATTATGAGCTATTTAAAACCACTTCAAAAAAATTAATACATTAGAGATTTTTTTGTAATTTTTTATTTAAAATAACAAAGCATTAAAATTAAGTGCAAATTTTGCATGATCTTTTGAAGTTTCTTAATGAAGGTAAGAATTAGTGTTGTAAAGAGGGATAAAATAGTTGTTTCAGTTACCATTTTACTTTGAGTAAAGTTTGTAAAATTTTATCTTTGGAATACACAGTTGTAACCAACTGGTTTAAACAGGGCATCATTACGTAAAAACTCTCATATGTGTAGCCCTACAAACTGTGTACCATCACTGATTTCCCAAAACTCTCATGATGCCCTGACAGCGTAAAGAGGCCTTGCAAACAACCGCCAGGATCGTAAGAAGCAATCCCTAAAACTCTGACTCCATGGACGGAAACAACTACTGGCGTTCGTGCCGACGTGCCGACACCCTCTGAACCCTTCTTGGCTGAGAAAGGATGTTTGTCAGTCGATCCAATGTTTTCCTAGCTGGTAGCAGCATATTTTCGTGTGTGCCTATAAACTTGTTAAAATTGTGTAATTCTGTAAGTAATTGTTATGTTTTCATTAAAATTAGTTAAAATGTCACCTAGGGTTTCATTTTTTTACTGTCGGGATCTAGTTTACTTTCTCCCTGAAGTCAACAGGTCTCGGTTGTTATGTGACTCTTCCGGTGAATGGCCACACAGTTATTTTTTGTGTCCCACAATATGAAGATAAACAATAATTGTGATAAAGAGGAGCAATACATATCATTAAGGCTGCTGTGTACTAACCTTCGTATTGGATTCGTTCACCTCAGTGTTAACCTATGGAGAAAATTTGAGCTAGGATTGCCGACTTCGATTTAAAGATTTAAAAAAAAAATTGTACTCCGTTATAGAGAAAGAAATTTTACACCTTGGGGCATTTTTCGCTTAAAAAATGCAATTAATATTATAACATTTAAATTATTCAGGAAAATAAATCTAGTATAGTGTGTTTTAAACGCTCATCAATTCCTCTGGTGGACGATAAATTTAGTCCACCAAAGGAATTATAAAATGAATCATGTTGCAAGGTGCAGAAAAGTTCAGGCTATCTGAAAATACCATTTTAATTGGGTTATCAACCTTTATGTAGCTGTAAATAGTAGAAAAATTTTCTCCATAGGTTAACATTGAAGTGAGTGAATACCATAGGGTTAGTACACAGCAGCCTTAATCTCAGAACTAAAAATTTAGCGAAAGTAATTCGTATGTCTTGATGACTCAAACATAGACTTAGAATGATTAACATAGGAGATTAATTTCTTTTTTGTAGTTTACGAGTATATCTTTTTTCTTTTTCTTTTCACAATTGCTTTGAATTAATTTCATCATCAATGCCTCCTTTCGAATATTAATCATTTTGTCATGTTCTTGTCAAGTTCAGATTTTACGCTGGATATTTAATTTTTCCTGATATTCGTAGCAGATTATTCGTTTTTTCGTATAAGCTTCTTCAGTAACAGCACTGTAGAACATCAATAACATTATTTACCAGGACATCATTTATATCATCTACTCAAAATCGTTGAAGAAAAAGTAGTCTCTAACACGCAGTGGTCCTACCACATATCTGTCTTTACTCATCACATTTACATATTCTCCTTGGGTAAACTGAACGCAACATATGTCAGACAAGTATATTACAATGCATATTAAATACCCAAATAAAGAGCGTGTGAGCGAAATTAATTCTATTAAGTGACATAGCCTTTCTGTAGATCATATTATATCCGGTAACTAGCCATTATATAACAATAACAGATTACGGAACTCATTACAAGTTCATAAATCTGAATATCATAGTTTTTCACCTAAATCTATCAAAAGAGATATTTCAAACTTAACTAAATTTATTCCGTTAATCTAAGTTTATTATAGGTTAAAAAAATAAGTTCACTCGCTTTTATTTAAGTTTATCACATGACAAAATATAACTAAGTCAATTTTACAAGGTGGAAAATAATTGCAAACCAAATAGAAAAGGATAAACTTCAGGTACATTGAGAATTTTATGCTATAGATTATTGAAAATTTTATTTTCTTGACATGGTTAAGTAGTTTTTGCTAAATTTTTAAACACTCCTGGTAATTGACGAGAGTATATAGACAGTTTTATAATAATGTTTTTCTCTATTCCAAGGAATAACTCTCATTGACCCATTTCCTCACGGGCATCCCAATAAATGTTAACACGGTTTTTTTAAAAATCGTCGCTTATTAGGCTGTCCGTTATTGACATAACTTTTTATTAAATGGCCCCTTATATATATATATATATATATATATATCAGAACGACAGTCTAAAGCAATCTGTGCAAACCATAAGGATGATTTTAACTCTGAAAAAAAATTAACTTGTATCAGCTTTCACTCCGAATCTTATAATACAACATTAATACATGAATTTTTTTTTCTAACTCGACAGGCACCATCAGGGTTTACCTTCTTTAGGTAAACACGGGGTGTCGCAATCCCGAGGTAACCCAGCGAGCCATCTCTCTTTTCTTTTTTCTTTTTCTCTCTTCCTTCTACTTTCGTCTCTTTATTTCTCCCTCGTTGTGGTTCCTCTTCGGAGGTGGGGGCTCAAGCTGAGACGCTATTGCTGCTTTGTTGCTTTAGTTTCTCAAGACGAATAACCACCCACATGGCCGAGCGTGGAGACCCGATTCCCTGGAAAATGGGATCCTGGCAGTTGAGGGACAGTTTGGTATCCCAGTACACTGCTTTGGCCCACGCCTCAGGTAAACGGGAGGTACATAGAGGTGCCCTATTGTATCAATCGGCCGGTCGTTGACTTTGTCTTCGGTTAGGAACCAAGCGATCGGGTACTTACTTGGTAACTCAATGAGGGTGGAGGCTGCTTCAGGGGTGTTCTGTGAGTGCATAGACCCGGCTAGCACTAGTACAGAAATCTGCATCTCCTTGTAGGGATCCATAGTGGGTGGTGTGGCCGGCTTCCGAATCTTTCTCGCTTTCTAGTTATTGAAACTTTTTCTTCTTCTCATTCTTCTCCCTCGAAGAGGGAACAAAGTTCAGTGTTAGTCAATAATGCTAAATTTCTTATTGATAAGAATCTGGAGGGCTCTTTTATTACAGTTTCTCCCCTCCTCATGAAGAAAACTTTTCATTCGACAATAGGAGATGTAAAATCAATTAAACACAAAGGAGATCTGCTTCTCAAAGTCACGTCCTTTGCTCAGTCTAAAACTTTAATGTCTGGTTCAAATATGAGTTTTTTGAAAATTTCAGTAACAGCACATAGAACTTCGAATTCTCCTCGTGGAGTCATTTTGTAATCGGATATTTTCAGCTGTACACAAGAGGAAATTCTCGAAAATATTAAAGACGAAGGAGTTTCCTTTGCCCGACGGATCACAATCCGACAAGACGGTAAAACTCTGCCTAAAAACCATCTCATTTTAATTTTCGACTCCCCGCTCCTACCATCTAATTTCAGAGCTGTTTACCGAAATTCCCGTGTGCGACCGTTTGTGCCAAATTCTCTCCGGTGTTTTAAGTGCCAGAGATTCGAACATGCAAAGGATCCTGAGGCACCGACACCTGTGCGAGATTCGCGCATGGCCACGACAGTGTGACCTGCAGTGAAACGTACTGTTGCGTCAACGGCAGAGGGGAACACCCATCTTTTGTAACGGAACCGTCCCCTAATAAATAAACAATATATCGTATAGACCACGAGAGGGCGTTCCCAGCACTTCGCACGGCCAGAAAAATAGTGTTTTGAAAAACACCAGAACCACTGATGATTGTCTAGCTGGAGTGTGGGAAAAGGGAATATGTCCCTATGCTCTTCATGTCGGAGCACTACTGTAGGTACACTTACAGAAGCATAGGTAAGATATAATACATTTGTATTATTAAAGTATTTGGTTTCTAGTTTGTTTTATTTATCGGTAACACCATGGCGATCATGAATGCTAATTTTGGCGTCATCTTTCTCCTGAGCATGCCCCAAGTGGACGATTGAAGCAAAAATTTAAACAATAAAGATAACTCGAAATATATCATACGTGGAGGTACGACATATTCTTAATGACAGTACTCCAACCACAGGATTGTCTTACGCCGCGGCAGTCACCCCCAAACCTAAAAAATTAGCAGCCACTCAGACCAAATCTGTAGTATTCGTGCCAATAAGATTGGCCTATTTAACAGCGCAGCAGGAAAAAGACACTCTTAAAGTAACTACATCTGCCTCAAGAAATAACCAAAAAACAGTTCTAACTTCAGCTGCATCATCCAAAAAAATCACCAGCAAAACTATTCAAATTGCCACTAAAGCATCCGTTCAGCCTCGACATAAAACATAATTATCTAATAAATATAAAGTTTCCAAAGTACTTATTTAAAAAAATCAAAAATATCTTCGTGCGTGCTGCGGAGGATACCGGCATCGTATTATGTGCCTCTGGTCTGTCCTGAACTGTTCCTCCATAGCCTCGTGGCCCAGACAAGACATTATGACTTGGGTGTTTATTAAACCACCCTTAAAAAAAGAACAAAAAAATTTCATTTCATGGCACCTTTCATATCATGGAACTGCCATGGTTCCAGAAGTAAACGCGACGACATCAGTTCCCTATCTTCAGCCACAATCCGGTTGTCTTTGCCCTACAGGAGACATTTCTCAAATAACCCGATTCTTTCAAAATTCACGGATATCAATAGAAAAAATCATGATTTTGGTGGAAGAGTGACAGGAGGCGTTGCCCTCCTGATATCTTACGACTATCCATCAATAGTCGTTCCACTAAATACAAATTTACAAGCCGCCGCAGCCCAAGTCCACGTACGTCAGATCGCTACCATTTGCAACGTCTACTTACTCCCTAAGGAACCGATGAACCGAAACTCCTTGTCACATCTCCTAAATCAACTTCGCACCCCTTTTATATTTCTTGGAAATTTTAACGCCCATAGCCCACTTTGGAGAAGCAAAACCACATATAACAGAGGGCAAGTAATAGAATCCTTCGTATCAGACTTTTCACTCTGTGTACTTACTAACGGTGTTAATACATATTTTCATTTACAAACAAGATCGTTCCATGCAGTAGACTTAGCCATATGTTCCCCTTCATTCCTGCCTTTCTATAATTTCTAGGTATCAATTAACTTATACGATAGTGGTCATTTTCCTTTTTTTATTTCCCTGCTAACTGGTGACTTAGACGCTGTTTTTTTTCTCAACCTTGCTATATTTATGAAAGAGCCGATTGGTCAACCTTTGCCTCCCTTGTAATAATCCCCAATGGTACTAGGTGACATAAATAATGCCATCGTAAACATTACCTCTGTCATGACTCATGCAGCTGACTTCTCCATACTTAAAACCTCTAGCAAGAGAAAGAAAAGAGACCATGATGGACAAATAAATGTACTAATGCTAAGAGAAACAACGAGAAACAACAAAAGGTATGGGGTATCTTTCAGAGAATCTCTACAGAGAATCTTTTATATTTTAAAAGTGTTAGGGAAAAGCTAGAAAAGTGCGTCAACGCTGCCAGAAGGTGTTATGTTAAAATATATACACGTTACTGAATAAATTTTAGCCATCAAAAAAGCTCTTTATTTTATCTCACATAACCAAAACAAGGATTTTATCATTTTACCGAATCATTATATTTGCTAGAAATCCTGAATTCTGGTAACATCAGTCATAGCCTGGTCTCTTAGATTTTGACCCTTCATCATCACTTACAATGCCGTGGCAGTCGTGTTTTATTTTGCTGGATCCTAGCCCATGTGGGAATCCCCAGAATCGAGCTTGCTGACACAGCAACAAAGAATCCTAATACTATTTTAAGTCACCATGTCCCTTTCTCCGACCTTAAACACAGAATAAAGAATTTAATTTGGGGTAAATGGCGGTCCATGTGGATTTACATGTAAATAACAAACCACCATCTGTGTCTGGCCTCCATTGTATCCCGGAAAATTTGACGTCATAATCACGCGTCTGAGAATTGGGAACTCGAGGGTCACGCACAGACGGGGAGCTAATGGGATAAAGTACCCCCATTTGCTTTCATTGTAACTGTGAACTCACCATTCAAAAACATTTTAACGGATAGTGTAGATCTCTCTAATTTCTATATCAAATTTTTTGGCTTCACCTCACTAACATTGAACGATCTTCTAGGTGAAATACCCCGCCCTGCTCTTTTCCGTTTTTTGGGGAACAGGGTTTTATCCTGTGATATATTATTTACCTTACTCTTGCTTCATTTGTAATCTAATGCCTGACTATAATGATTATTTTTCCAACACTACTTTTGAAAGTTTTGCTCATGAATTTTTTATTACCTTTGTAGGGCAAGTATGCCGAATATGAGACATTGCCTAATATGAGACCCCAGCTTACAGGACGTATCAAGTGCTGCCACCTGGCGACTGGAGCGTAAAACAGTAGACTATTGCATCATTCGTAATCGGTGAGTCAGTCGAGTGTTTGCAAGCGCATACGAAGGTGCAGTATTTTTTTCCCTGAATGTGTGCTCGTCAACTTTTTATCATCACCATTTTCATTGGCTGTTTTCACTTTCAAGGTAAGACTCTTATGAAAACTGTTAGTATTGGATAGGTAACTATAAATGCGGAGTGCAAACACGCCTGTTTGTTTTTAAGTTAACGTCAATCCTAACCTAAAATATTCGTTGGCGTGTTGAACAACATGGTCTTGCCCAATATGAGACCCCAAAGCATGCCTAATATGAGATAAGGTCTCATATTAGGCATTTTAGTTTTCACTCTCACGGCCTTGCTTCTTCTGAAGCTGCAGATGCAATGAAGTCCATGGGAAATCCACAACCATGTAGCAGTAGTGACAATGTGGAAGGTATTGATCAAACAACAAGTTCAAACCAATTCTTAGTGACTCCTGAAGAAATAAATCCCTTGTCTACGTTACTTGAGAAAAACATCTCGAAACCAAGTAGCGCCCGTAAAGCCGATATTATCACATCATCACCCTATAAAAATAAATTGATAGATAGCATTAATAAAAGAACTGCAGCATATTCGAAAAAGACTTTGTTTCCTACAAGAAAAAAAGGAATAGACCTAAAAGATAAGAAATCAAAGGATAAACAAGGAAAAGGAGATCAAGATAAAAAAGAAAAGGATAAGGAAACAATAAAGGGAAAAGGAAAAGGGGTCCCTACAGGAACGGAAAATTAAGGATGGATGAAAATATAACACTAGTTAACAAACAGAGAACGAATAAACCTAATTATCGCAATGATGATCTCAGCTCAATTGAAGATCATGAAAAGCTTTCTCTCCATGACAGCAGTGATGATAGCATTGATGAAAACGACGCTGAATGCCTCTTTTGTGGTTGTTTATTTTTAGAAGACAAACCGGGGAGAGCATTGGCGTCTATGTAAAAAGTGTTTCAGGTCCGCCCACGAAGATTGTGGAGCTAACGAACTTTTTATTTGTAAACAATGTGAAAAGTTTGAATCTAAAAGCAAAAAGTAAGCAAAACCTGTAGTGTAAACCAACTAATTTGTTTAAAATATCACTTCTCTTTTTCACCTATTATTGTATATAGGTAACTGTTATCTAATCATTGTGCACAGTTTGTTTTTACGAACTTTTCAGTAATTCAAATTCATATTTAGAGTTGAAGAATGGGGTCTCTTATTAGGACTACTTTTTTCAGAGCTCAAAAAATGGAACATTTGTGTTTTTAATTTCATACAAGAAAATTGTAAAGTTATTTTAATTTTCTGTCATTGTTATATGTAGTAAAATATATGCATTAAAAGGATATCAAGTTTGTACCATAATCCCCCCACTTACTTTCCTAGTTATATATGAAAATCAAAAGGGGTCTCATATTCGGCATACTCACCCTATATCTCCTTTTTCATCATATACCATATTTTAGCATCTTACCACTCATACAACTTCTTTTATCATACCTGAACGTTCTTATCACCTTTTGTATATGACTAGTTTTACTAACTATTATTTTTTACTTATTATATCACCTTCTGTACACTACTGTATTTTTTATCAACATCTTCGTTCTTATTACCTGTTCGTATTTAATGGGCCTACACACCATATGGATGGCGCAGCTTGTCCATGGGTGGACCTTGCGCCATAAAACCTAATCCAACCGACCAACCAACCAACGCGACAGGCACTTTGACCGGAGGACATTCGCTAATCTGCAGCTCGAGTTGGTTGACTACTTGATTATTATAGAAGCCCAACACTATGAGTGAACAGCACAAAAATGTCCATGACTTAGCCTGAATTCGATCCCGAGCTCACTTTGGGAAAGCTCGTAACGCTACGTACCCTCGTAACACTCGTATCCATTACACGCTATGGGCAACATTGCATGAAAATATAAAGTATATAAAAATAAAAAGGAAATTTATATGATAGTATGTTAATAAACGGAAGAAAGGGTTTATTGGTGTTTCCTCCTTTAAAATGTCAACAATATCAAGAGAAATGACGATTTTTCCGAAACAATTTGATGAACAGTTCCGAAACAGTTTGGTTCTGAATACACCTTAAAACTATAAAAACACAAAAAAGTTAACAGCTAAGAAATCTTTAAATATTGAAGTATTTCTTAAATTTACCCGACAGAGAGATTCTCTCGTGATATTTTTCCTGTTAAAGGAACATAAAGGTCAATAACGTGTAATCATCATCATTCATGGTGTACCAGTACGGGGTGGGCCAAGGCCTTCTGAACCAGACGTTTCCAGCCACCGTTTCATTTATATAACGTATAATACAAACGAAAAATTAACCAAATGTTCTCTCACAAACTGAACTCAATTGGCTAAACAGTATTAACCTGGAAAACTATGAAATGACAAATAGACAAATGAAAAAGATATAAATTTAGACCACGCTAGGATTAATTTATTTAGACATTAAAAACAAAAAGCAAATTAAATTGAAAACATAAAAATAATAAAATAAAGAAAAAGTGCTACATGAGAGCATAAACATATTAAAACTAAAAAACAACACCATTTATTCTGGAAGCAAAGCTAACCGATAATGGGATTAATTAAATTACTAGTATTATTGTTTTTGAAGATACTGATTGTTTTACATGCTTATCACCGTTACCTTTAAATAAGAATCTATTTATGGTAATAACCGTATTTATAACGATATTTTAAAAATAGATTAATGGAAGCATTTATTGTAGGCTTTGAATCTAAATATCTGAAAGTTATAATCCAAGCGGTCGTTTACGATAAATAGAATATACAAGCTTAATGTCACAATTAAAATTTTAAGCTCTTGATAATTACGTTAAGAAGATTAGAATTACTTCGTAAAAGTTCAAGAGAGCTGGGATAATATTTAGCTTTAATTTTTTTAATTTTAATAATAGCAATAATAATCAACAACATGTTTATGCAAATTTGAATACCTATTACTGGACAATTTATAATATAATTGTATACACTTGAAAGTATGAAGAAAAATATAAAGCAATTTCATGCCTTAAATTGCATATGTACACTGCTGGCCACTGTAAATTCAACACCCAGAAGGAAACATGCAAATAACATGAAATTTACAACATGCATTAGCGGAGGTGAGATATGCAAATGATTAGAATTTCAGAGCAGACGCACATCACGCGCGCCCGTGGCGCCACTTCAAACCGCTATTTAAGGTTTGGAGATTTCGACGATTTCAAGTTCGGCAGTTGTGTTTTTCTTGTGTTTTTTTAAAAAAAACGATCAATTATGCCTCGTCGAAAACAGAGATCATCTTTTGATCAAGTATCCGAGTTCCACAGAGGAAGGATAGTGGCCTACCGAGATTGTGGATTATCTTTCAGGGAAATCTGTAGTCGTGTTGGACGAAACCAAACAACTGTAATGCGGATATGTGATCATTGGATGCAGGAGGGTACGACGGACCGGCGTGTTCGATCGCATCCACCTCAGCGCACCACTTCACGTGATGACAGCCAAATTGTGCACATGGCAATGACGGATCGCTCAGTCACATCACGAACCATAGCACAGCACATGCAGTCTGTAACGCATCATCCAGTGTCTGCGCGTACCATTCGACGCCGTTTACAGCAGAGTGGTCTGTCCGCAATACGTCCATTGCTTTGTCTACCCTTGACGCAGAACCACAGTCGTCTCCGCCGCCAATGGTGCGATGACAGAAGGATGTGGACGGCATAATGGAATGAAATTGTCTTTACTGACACGAGTCACGCTTCTGTCTGCAACACCACGATGGTCGCATTCGAGTCTGGAGACACCGTGAAAAGAGGATGCTGAACAGCTGCGTTATGCACCGCCACACTGGTCCTGCACCGGGTATTATGGTATGGGGTGGTATTGGATATCACTCTCGCACACCTCTAGTACGCATTGCCGGTACTTTAAACAGCCAGCGCTAAATCTCTGAGGTGTTGGAGCCAGTTGTCCTTCCTTACCTTCAGGGCTTGCCCACAGCCATATTTCAACAGGATAATGCGCGACCACACGTGGCACGCATTGTCCAACGGTTCTTCGTCAATCGCCAGATTGAATTGCTTCCCTGGCCGCCTCGCTCTCCGGATCTTTCGCCGATAGAAAACATGTGGTCCATGGTTGCTCTACGATTGACCCAGATTCCATCCCCAGCTGCCACAGCAGATCAACTTTGGCAACGTGTGGAAGCTGCTTGGTCCGCTGTACCCCAAGAACTCATCCAAAGTCTCTTTGAATCAATGCCGAGGCGTGTGGCAGCGATGATCTCCAACAATGGCGGCTACTCTGGCTACTGATTTTGGCAGGAACATCCACTTCACAGAAGTCTATAAATTTAATCATTTGATACTTGGTTAACATGTTATCTACAAAATAAATTTTGTTGTGATATCTCTTATCTTTCTTGGTTTTGCAATTTGAGTGGCCAGCAGTGTAATATGAGCTTTATACATGTAAAACTTTGTTTTAATTTAAGATTTTAATTTGATGAATAAGATTTTAATTTGATGATTAATTTAAGATTTTAATTTAATGATTTGATTTTAAATTGACATAAAACTTTTATGGTATAATTTTTAGTTGTGTAACGCCATATGTGTGGACTTTCTCTACTTATTAGCTACGTGCTTTGTCTAGGCGTATCAACCGGAAACGATGCTTTCTTCCTAAGTGAAAACACAAATAGTTTACTCACAAGCAGTAGGTAACGCAAGTTGATTGTGACAAGCTATAGAAATAATAGGAATAACGAAACTGGAGCGTTGCGTTATTCCTTTGGCTCCGAGATTCTTGACATGACCTGCAATTGGTTTGACATAACACCTAGTTAATGAATTGAGATTTGTGATTGGTTAAAATTTTTCACGCTGACGCTACGTAGCGCTCCGAATTCAGTGTGAACAGGCCGTTAGACGATCCATTCCTTATTCGTATTAGCGTAACATATATCCCTAAATGATACTGATGTGTTTGAATCTCATGGCTGCCTAGAACGTTCTCTTACCTGTCGATCAGCTAACTCTTCCCTATGTTTAAATGTTTGACTGCTATTTCATAATGGACTCACTAAGGAGAGATTCAGTAAGAAAATATAATTTTAAAACGTAAAGGAAGAGTCTAAAACTAAAGAGTGACGGAAATAATAGATTTTGATTATCCTTGCTTAAAGACTTCTTTACCATTTTCACCTCTAACATTTACCTTAACAGATTCTATTTATTATATATCATGTGTTTTTCTTTAGAACACTTTAGTTATATCTCTTTTGCTCATTTAATTTAGCAACTGACTCTTTCATTTCTGAATTAACTTCTCAATCAAGTCATACGCTTTTCCTTTTACCACTTGTTCTCCTTTTACTTGTCTAATTTCTTCATTTTGAAGAAAGTCAGTGGCTAGGGTGCCAGTCTTCAGAAATAGTCTTTTTAAATAATTTGGGTCTTAAAGTATCAAGCGGTTTTTTGACTATAACAAAAATAATTATTAAATTTGTAGAGACATTAATTAACGAGAGCTTTGGAAAAGGATACTCGTATTTAATATCGTAATGGAATAAATCTATATTAGTGAAGAATGTTATTTTTCGGAAAGCCAATTTATTCTGATTTAATCAGTTGTTATTAAAGCAAGCCCTAAGAAGGGTTAATTTAATATGGGACATGTTCTGTGGGAACTTTCCAATGCAACTGATATTTCAAAGGAATCGAATTGAGAAATATAGTTTCATTTTTAGGTAATTTAATTTACTTCGTTAAATTTAATTTTAATATCTTTATATTTTGAGAGAATATTCTTTTTCTGCGGGATCTGATAGAAGAAATAACGAAATTTCACGTAAGAGGAGAATACACTTCAGTTTTGCTTGCAATAAATAAGAGGCTCACTTTCCCCCTATGTGCATGATTTGTAAACTTAGAAGAGTCAACTTTTTATCAAATTTCTATAGTTCACAAAACAAGATTAAAAGCGTGAGGTTTGGGTTCAAATTTGCGACCAAGCTTAGTTGTTTTTATAGTGAAAGATAGAGTGCGAAGGAGAGTGTGTGGTAGAGAGTCACTGAGATGCTATATAATGAAATTTCAATTGGGATCTTCCGGCCTTTCGAAGGTGCTGGAGAATGGGATGCATTAAAGGATAGTATGTTTCTTTGGTATCAACAAGACCTATAATCAGCAAGACTTTCCGGTGCGTAGGAGATCTGTGGTCGATTTTTGAGTCAAAGAAGTTGTTTTTAAAGTGAGAGAATGAACAGGTGGTAGAGAGAGATGGTACATGTAAGAGCGAGAAGTGTGTATTATAAAGTTTCTTGTTTTTATTTTCGATAAAGCCAGCGAGGGTTATGTATATATATATATATACACGCACACGTAGACACACACACACACACACATATATATATATATATATAAACAATACTTGGCAACTTATCTTCCCTCTCCCCAAAAATTCTTAAATTTCAAAAATAATATAAAAAATAGGAATTTTGCTTTTTAGGATTGTAAAACAATGAACAGAGAAATGCGTTTTGATTATTTCATAACAAATATATATTAAGGTAATTTGTTTCATTGCAAACTATGTTTTAAAACATCAAAAACTAGAAAATTAGCCAAATGAATAATATTTTAGCTTTAAAATTCTAAAATTTTTTGTTGATGGACCTCGGTTTCTTATAACTTGGAAAAATCTCTTCATTCTGAATATTTTACTCGACGACTCTTCAGAACATAATTTCTTTCATCAGAATAAGTTGGTTTATAACTAGAACACTGGGGCTGACAAAAATATACGATATAGTGGATGTACAGAATGATAACAGAAGCAAAATCGAATATACAATTGAATTAATCATAAAGGAAAACACAAATCTCTCTTGTGGTCAATGTAGATATAACGTTAAAAATATCTGAATCTCAAGGGGAAAGTGTAAGTACTTTATATATGAACAATGCATAAGTGTAGACATAAAATAAGCCGTTTTTTCCTAAATATTTACAGAAAGAATGAGGTGAAAATAAAGTTAAAAAAATTTGCATGTAAATTTATATTGTGTTGTTTCACTCCAAGATAGGAATGAAAGAATTCCGCAATTTTACGAAATTTTTTCAAATCTTTAAGTACATTTTATCACTTGTAATCCCTTGTAATCACGGTTGATGCATTAATTTCTCTTTGAGAGGCATAGCAACTGAAAAGCGTCCTGCAGTACTTATACAATATGGAATATTTGAATTATTTATAATAATAGAATTTTAAAAGATATGTACGTTAATAGCTGAGAACTTGAAACCATTTTAGTTTTTTTTACGTTTAAATAATTAAAGTCTTGAAGTATCGAATGAACTCTTCAGACTACAACAAAAATAATTATTAATTTTGTAGAGACAGTGCTTAATGAGTCCTTTGGAAAAGGACGCTCGTATTTAATATCTTAATGGAATAATTCTGTATTAGTGAAGACTGTTATTTTCCGGAAAGCTAATTAATTCTGATTTAGTCAGTGTTTTTAAAACACTCTATAAAGGGGTAACATAATACGTGATTTGCTCTGTAGTAACGTACCAATGCACCTAGGATTTCAAAGGAAACGAATGTAGAATCATTGTTTGATTTTCAGATAATTTAATTTACTTCGTTAAATTTAATTTTAACATCTTTATATTTTGAGAGAATGCTGTTTTTCTGCAGTGCCTACTAGAAGAAGTAAAAAAAATTACGCAAAAAGAAAATGCACTTTATTTTTGTTAGCAATAAATAAAAGGTTCTTTTTATTTGGGTGTGCATGATTTGTAAAATTAGAAGAGTCAGCTTTAATTAAATTTGTAAGGTTCACAAAGGGAGATTCAGGGCGGGAGGTCTGCATTCAATTTCGCGAGCAAGTCTAGTTGTTTTTATAGTGAACGACAGAAAGTGGTTTAGAATATGAGGCAAAGAGTTTTAGTTACAGTAGTGCTGCCCGATTGGCGAGGAGAATGGAAAGTATTGAGGGATGCTATGGTATCGGGATGTTAGAATAGGCAAGACATTTTGGTTTGTCGAAAGTTCGTGTTCGACTTCAGAGTAGGTTGTGTTTAAAGTGTAAGATTGAATGGGAGGTGTAGAGAGAGAGAGAGAGATTGTACGTATAAAAGGGAGAGGAGGGAGACTAAGAAAATAATTAAATCAAGGTAATGGAGAAAAAAAGATTTGAATGATGTTTTATATTTTGGGAAACTCTCCGGTATAAACAAGAAAAAGCTTGGTTGAGAGTTTAACGGGAGTCATCTCAGATTTAAAATAAAAAAAAGAAACAACTTTTGCTACGTATAAAAATAGCACTTTTAGAAACTTATATCGCGAATAAACAAACCACTCGAATATCAAATTCTGCTTATTTGGGACAAGTCAACTGCATTCAATAAATATAGCACGAATTTCTTCATTAGAGATGAATTGAGATGTTACCCTTTTTATCTGTCCTTCAGCCAAACATTCAATTATGATCTAGCAAAAGAATTAAACGAATTCTATCCTTAGTAGAAATATTATATATTCATGTTATCACTTATTTAGATGTTAAGTAAGATATTTAAGCTCCCTATTCAACTCCGATATTTTTCATTAGTCCTATTAGTTATTCAATTCGGTAAATGTGTTCTACCTTGTCATCACACTCTGTAGAAGCTTCCTATGAACAATCATTGCTTGATTCTTATATCCAAAAGATTTTGCATTTGTTCCTCACAAAAGTTCCTTTGATCTTGCTTCTTTGTATCAAAAATCCCATAGCTTATGTATTTTTGCTTACACCTCTGTCTCCCTCGTAATATCTACATTTAAACAGATCACATGCGAGGATTATCTGGGATGTTAAACTATATTAGATCGCTAAACGCTTTTGTGAACAGACTAATTAAATTCTGTCTTTGCTGATCCCTCGGCACAGTAAGTTTAAAATCATACACATGTTGATCGCTAAAAAAGAAAAATCATACATACATACATACATACATCTGCACTGTATCACCCTTAGCCGTCATTATGGATGATTTGCCAAATTTCCCGAAAAGGTGCATTTTGTAGCCTTATCCCGAAACCTCCAATGATACTAACATAAACCCTGCGCATTTGGTTTTCTATACGCCGACCTTCTACGCTGCCTTGAATGGCTTCGGTCACGTTTACCAAAGGAACAAACCGTATCCTTCCTTGAAAGACAAGAAACTTCGTTTCTCAACTCCCGAATTTACTTTTATAAAATGGAAAGAGTCAGCGCCCGAACCTGACGCGACAGCAACTTCCGACGAATTGGATGCCTCATGGATCTTATCTACCGTTTGCGCGAGATTCTGAAGGGTGTCCTTACACGTCGACAGTATCTGCTGCATTTTCAAGGGAAGCCTTTGCATCCAAAAGGGCCTAAGCAATTGCTCACCCGCCTTATCGGCAGCTAAATTCTTCATTTGCAGAAGGAGTTGGGATGGGGGGTGTCGTCTCCTAACTGCAAATCCTGAAGGAGTTGTCTTAGGTGAGCATTCTCAGTTTGTGAATACTGGGCGAATATTCTTTCCTTTAAAGTTTTATAAGCGTTTTCCTCGGGAGGTGTCATCACTAAATCCCGGACATGCCCAAGATCGCAGCATCTAGAGCAGGTACTACAGCATGGAATTTTGTGGAATCCATGGATATTCTTGACATGACAAACTGCGACTCTACCTGAAGGAACCATAATTCCGGGTCGTTATCCCAAAATGGAGGGGCCCGAAAAGCTACCCTAGCAACTTCTGAGGAGTAACTGGTCGGTAAAGGCACTTCTAAGGAATTGCTTCCCTCATGCAGCGACATTCTAACAGTGCACAGGTGCCTAGAAAGCTACGTCCAGATTGCCGAGGGTTTTATTACTAACATATTTTCTGCACAGGAAATAACAGTTTGTTCAGCTTACCAGCACAGGAAAGAGTCATCAGAGTAACCATAGCACAGTTTCACGAAGGCGTCACGGTAAGAAGTCCATTGTCACCAATAAAGAGACCCCTGATTTGCTGGTTGTTTATTAGGGTGTCTCCTTTTATGACTACAGGTATGTGCATGCTTACTGATGGACAAAAACGTAAAATCCAATCAAACTTTAATTAGTAGAATACGAACGTAACAGTCACACATGCTCGTAACAAAATTTAACAATTTCTGATTGGTCTAGCTGAGCTCGGGAGACAAACTCGACGGGCTGGAAGGCAGACTCAGCTAAGTCGGCGGCAGCAGGCGACTGAAACTCTGTGAGGCAGGAACGGGTGCAGCATGGCCAAACAGGCGAATACAGCACGGTGAACAGTCGAGTACAGCACGCGAACAGCAGCAGAAACGACTCGGCGAGGCAGGCAGGGAACCAGACAGCATTGGCTAGCTTTGCGGATGACTGCTCTGGGTCTTTTATTTAGCAGACAGCGGGGCGCGCGCTTCTAATTTGCATATTGCCGAGTAATGATGCCAGCGCATTCTACCTCGCGCATCCAGCTTTACGCATGCAGCTCGGAAACAGTGTTCGCGAGCACGGCTCTCAGTTGGCGCCGCTGTGATAGCGTACTGCAGGTGGCCGACGCTACAATACACACACACACACACACACACCCATATATATGTGTGTGTGTGTGTGTGTGTGTGTGGAGGGGGGGGGTAGATATAAAGGGCTTCAGTCAAAAACAGTGATTTAAATATACCAAGTTATTGGCTTTTATACCAATCGCAGAAATATAATTTCGATTTGAGTCTTTTGTACAAAGGAATGTACTTTTGTATACAAAATTGATAAATTTAAGCCTTTTATACAAGTTTTATCAGTAGTAACAAATACCTAAAAATCCCTTTTTTTGACTTAAGCCCTTTATACCGGGCGCCATATATATATATATATATATATATATATATATATACAGGGAGATTTTTTAAAAACAGACACTACTGAGAGCCACCTGTAGCACGATCTATCAGCCAGAATTCCACCAAATTTGATAGAGAGACTAAGGACGACATGGGAAAGAGTTTCCATGAGAAAAAAAATTAGTGCCAAAAGTCGCCGATAGGAGACGTTATGACGCTGTTGTTGTCGGCGCACCCGAGAATTTGCATAAAAGGCAAATAAAACATCAAGATACAAATTCACGACTATGTAGTCCACAGCAGCGACAGTATTTCGGGCTATAAAAATAAGGGATGAATACCGAAAAAGTTGTAAGCAGACAAATGAATAATAAAGAAATTTCACTGCAACACCACTTTATGCAGCAAATTCCCTTCTCCCTCCTTCAATGTGACCACAGTCCTGGTGGACGACACACTGCATCCTGAACACTACGTTCTCAACGGCCAAGCATAACATGACACCAGGAATGTTCATCAAAGTCCGGGATATGTTGTCTTTTAGGATCTCCGAGACTCCACCAAGATACACTTTAGACTTTAAATAACCCCATAGAAAGATGTCACATGGGTTAGGTCCGGGAAGCGAGGTGGCCATGCAAATGGAAAAAGCGACTGATGACCTTTTCTTCTGTAAAGCGAAGGCGCAACAGATTCCGCGCCGATAGCCCAAAATACTGGCGTTGCTGTCGACTATATAGTCATGAATTTGCATTTTGACGTTTTACTTGCTTTTTATGCAAATTCTCGGGTGCGCCGACAAAAATAGCGCCATATCGCCCCCTATCGGCGACATTTGGAACTTTTTTTTTCACACGGAAACTCTCTCCAATGTCGCCCTTAGTCCCTCTATCAAATTTTGGTGGAATTCCGTCTGATAGATCGCGCTACAGATAGCTCTGAGTAGTGTCTGAGTAGTACTGTTTATAAAAAATCAATCTGTGTGTGTGTGTATATATATATATATATATATACATATATATATTATATATATAGATAATATATATATATAATATATATATAATATTAATATATATATATATATATATATATATATATATATATATATATATTTATATATATATATATTATATATATATATATATATATATATATATATATATATATATATATATATATATATATATATATATATATATACACTGCTGGCCACTGTAAATGCAACACCCTGAAAGAAACATGCAAATAACATGAAATTTACAACATGCATTAGCGGAGGTGAGATATGCAAATGATTAGAATTTCAGCGCAGACGCACATCACGCACGCCTGTGGCGCCACTTCAAAGCGCTATTTAAGGCTTGGAGATTTCGACGATTTCAAGTTCGGCAATTGTGTTTTTCTTGTGGTTTTTTCAAAAAAACGATCAATTATGCCTCGTCGAAAACAGCGATCATCTTTTGATCAAGTATCCGAGTTCGACAGAGGAAGGATAGTGGCCTACCGAGATTGTGGATTATCTTTCAGGGAAATCGGTAGTCGTGTTGGACGAAACCAAACAACTGTAATGCGGATATGTGATCGTTGGATACAGGAGGGTACGACGGACCTGCGTGTTCGATCGCATCCACCTCAGCGCACCACTTCACGTGATGACAGGCAAATTGTGCGCATGGCAGTGACGGATCGCTCAGTCACATCACGAACCATAGCACAGCACATGCAGTCTGTAACGCATCATCCAGTGTCTGCGCGTACCATTCGACGCCGTTTACAGCAGAGTGGTCTGTCCGCAAGACGTCCATTGCTTTGTCTAACCTTGACGCAGAACCACAGACGTCTCCGCCGCCAATGGTGCGATGACAGAAGGATGTGGACGGCAGAATGGAATGAAATTGTCTTTACTGACGAGTCACGCTTCTGTCTGCAACACCACGATGGTCGCATTCGAGTCTGGAGACACCGTGAAGAGAGGATGCTGAACAGCTGCGTTATGCACCTCCACACTGGTCCTGCACCGGGTATTATGGTATAGGGCGGTATTGGATATCACTTTCGCACACCTCTAGTACGCATTGCCGGTACTTTAAACAGCCAGCGCTACATCTCCGAGGTGTTGGAGCCAGTTGTCCTTCCTTACCTTCAGGGCTTGCCCACAGCCATATTTCAACAGGATAATGCGCGACCACACGTGGCACGCATTGTCCAACGGTTCTTCGTCAATCGCCAGATTGAATTGCTTCCCTGGCCGCCTCGCTCTCCGGATCTTTCGCCGATAGAAAACATGTGTTCCATGGTTGCTCTACGATTGACCCAGATTCCATCCCCAGCTGCCACAGCAGATCAACTTTTGCAACGTGTGGAAGCTGCTTGGTCTTCTGTACCCCAAGAACTCATCCAAAGTCTCTTTGAATCAATGCCGAGGCATGTGGCAGCGGTGATCTCCAACAATGGCTGCTACTCTGGCTACTGATTTTGGCAGGAACCACACTTCACAGAAGTCTATAAATTTAATCATTTGATACTTGGTCAACATGTTATCTACAAAATAAATTTTGTTGTGATATCTCTTGTCTTTCTTGGTGTTGCAATTTGGGTGGCCAGCAGTGTATATATATATATATATATATTTATATATATATATATTATGATTAAAATCCCGGTTGCGGCTGAAAATATGATGCGCGCAATGCAGGCTGAAATGTGACTTGGACACAATACTAAAGAAAAGGACTTGAAAATAAATTTTAAAACATAACAAAGGTGAATTCAATTGGTATTGTTCTTCTATTTCGTAAACATGCATCATCGCAAAACGGGAAAACATTACGAACAGAAAGTTAACGCTGAAAGAATTCGAGAGAGGAATCATTATTAGTTCGAGAGGAGATGGCTTGTCGTATCGTGATATTGCTACACGCAGTAGGCGAAATGCTCGTACAATTATGCGTACTTGGAGACTATGGACGTAAAAATGTTCTACGTATTGTTGCAAATTATCTGGAGTGTACATGGCTATATGAGAAAGGGAAGACAAGCACTAGAAACGCATGGCGGGGACAAATCATTCAGAGGCATCCACAACGTTAATGCAATGGAAAATGGAGACATATCAAGCCATAACTGCCAGCACTGTTCACCGACTATTGTTGCTGTGAGAGTTTGTAGCTCGGCGTCCGTACGAGTTCGTTTAATCCTACGCCATAGACGTTAGTGACTTCAGTAGTGGTAAGAGTGAAGACACTGGAACTCTGAAAAGGAAGTGAGTAATGTTTTATGACGAGCCTACCTCTAATATCGAGAACAATGACAACCGAAAGCAGATAACATTGTCTGGAACTGTGAATTGTAGAACGCCATATTCGTCCTACACCAAGTGTAATGTATTGGGGGTGCTATTTCATTTCTCCTAAGCTCTCGCATTATGCGGATCGCAGGTACTATGAACAGCCAGCAGTACTTCAGAGATCTTGGAACTGTAAGTCCTACTCCTTCTTACATCCTCCATGGAGCTATCTTCCGACAGCCTAATGCTCCATGTTGTTACGACCAATGAGAATTTGAGCAAAAGAGGGCGTCGTGCGCGCCTCTGAAGTTTTGAAGTGTGTAGAGAACTGGCCGGCTTTGGGCTGAGAGAGATCAGACGATGATATAGCAAGTTAACTGTAAAATGTCTTAAATGTCTGTCCCTGTTTTGTCATAATAAATATTGGGACTGTGAACTGAATGCTGTTTCGTAACGAACCCACATCAGACAACATTTTGAAACGGAGCGTCACACGTGTCACCCGAATGTCTATACTGTGATTTTGAATTATTTGAAGTATACAACAAGCTTCATTTCTTTAGTTTGACTTCTTTACTGTGACTTAGTCTATTGTGCTGCGGGTTCGACAGGGAAGCACACCAGTAATGGGATTCTTACTTTTGGAGCTTATTACTGACTCACATTTTGAAAGAATTTGTCTGCGTTAAGTCGTGTATGTCTTGAAGATCCTAACATTCAGAAACAATTCATCGTTTAATGATAATGTTGGCATTATTGATAAAAGAGGTATTACCATTGAACTGTTAATTTCTAGTATTCTCGTTTCAGATAACCTTCATGTTTTGGTCTTTCTCTTTTTTTATATTTTCTTATATAGGAATGGTCTGCAATCAGAGAATTACTATGTAAATACTTATATGAAACTACAAGTCTTCAGTCTTTGTAATGGTTCAAAAAATTTATTTTCCATTCAAATGTATATCTGTGTGTATGTATATATATATATATATGTGTGTGTGTGTGTGTGTATATATATATATATATATATATATATATATATATATATATATATATATATATATATATACTAGCTGAAAATCCGCACTTCGCTACGGAGTACATTCAAATTAAATAAAATGGTCCGTATGCAATTAATGCCAAAAAAAAATAAATATATATATTTTTAATAAATACGACGATCAATGTATACAATTGATATATATATATATATATATATATATATATATATATATATATATATATATATAAATCGTAATGGATATTTTTAAAGAGAAAATAATGTAGTTGAAAATATTCAAATTAAATCTAATAGGATATACTGATGAATATAGTACAGTTTGAGGAACATATCTTTTACTGTATTTTAATATTTTTTTGGATAATGTCCAATCGCTTGCAGCATTAGAACGAAAAAAAATATTTTTTTGTCTATTTTGTTGTTATCACGTGACGATAAATTTATTTTAAGTACCAGAAAATGAAATCCCGCGATCAGCATTTAATAAATTAAATTCAAAAAATAAATCTTTAAAAATTTACCAAAAATCAGAAAATGGAGGTAAAGATTCAAAAAAAATTTCATTTTAAAGGAATTTTTATGATCTTTCTTGTGATATAAATTTTATAACCCTCAAACTATTATTTTAAATGCAAACTTAAAGTCACTAAAACTGCTTAAAAATTTAATTTAAAAAATCTAAGACGAATTTTTCAAAAATCTTTCTTAGTGCACCTCTAAACCATAAGAAGAATCGCCATGCAAAGTTTCAGCTCTTTAGGTCTAGCGGTTTGGTCTGTACGTTGTATGTCAGTCAGTGAGTCAGTCAGTTACGGAACTGTTTTATATATATGTTACCGGCAAAGTATGAAATCCGGCATTCTATAGAATGCCTAGGCATTGTATATAATGCCTAAAACTAGCCGGTAATGTATGAAACGATTCATATTTCACACTTTTCCTAGGCATTCTATAGAATGCCAAATGAGAAACCGGCAAAGTATGAAATACATCTCCGATTCGTTTCGAATATCACGTGGCAAGGCACTCGACTTTTAACGCGCGCCTCAGGCTCAGAATTTGTCAGTTGCACTTTGCGGTTTGTTTGGGAGTGTCAAAATACGCAATTTTACTTAAATTTGTTCATCAAAAAATTAGTTTTTTACTGTGCTGCATGAAAATGGAGGAGCAAGTTATAGTGTTGGAGAAGAAGTCATTGTCTATAGATATGAAACAACGATTCGACGATGAACTGTCCAAAATTCGACTTAATGCTGCAAAAAAACAGTTCTTTCTTAACCAAAAATACTTACCAGAAGTTAATAAATGATGTACAAAAAGCCAAAATGACTACTAAGAAGGAACCCAGGGACTATTGGTTGTTGAATAGCTATGATGTGATGATTGTGGTAAACAAAAGTAAACTCATTTATCATGTGAAAGAAGGCGTCTATACTATATAGTATTACGTTACGGAGTCTGAGTTATTTCTAGTATTTCATGAAGCTCATTTGTCTATTGGACACGGAGGACCTGATAGAATGTTGAAAGAACTTTCATTATATACAATGCCGGCGTTTCATACTTTGCCGGTAACATATATACTAGCAGAAAACCCATGCTTTGGTACGGAGTACATTCAAATTAAATACAACGGTCAATGTATGCAATTAATGCCAAAATGAATAAATACATATATTTATAATAAATGCGACGATCAGTGTATACAATTGATGTAATATATGTATATATATATATATATATATTTAGAAAAAAATCGTAAGGGATATTTTTTTGATAATATCCAATCGTTTGCTGCATTAGACAGAAAAAAAAATTGTCTATTTAGTTGTTATGCACGTGACTATAAATTTATTTAAAGTACCAGAAAAAGAAATCACGTGATCAGCATTTAATAAATTCTAAAAATTAATCTTTTAAAATTTACCAAAAATCAGAAAATCGAGGTAAAGGTTCGAAAAAGATTTCATTTTGAAGAAATTTTTATGATCTTTCTTGTGATATAAATTTTATAACCCTCAAATTATTATTTTAAATACAAACTTAAAAATAAGTTATAAAAATAGCTTAAAAATTTAATTTTAAAAAATCTAAGAAGAATTTTTCAAAAATCTTTCTTAGTGCACCCCTACACCATAAGAAGAATCGCCATGCAAAATTTCAGCCCTTTAGGTCCAGCGGTTTGGTCTGTGCGTTGTATGTCAGTGAGTCAGTTACGGAACTGTTTTATATAGATAGATAGATATACATACACACACATACATACATACATATATAGATAGATAGATGCATGCATGCTCATGAGACTATTAAAGAAGCGTTTATCTTTAAGTTTTGCATCACTGTGTATTAATTGTCTGAAGGTGACATGAAACAAATAATTTAGTGTGTTTTAGTTCACAGGATGATCGGAATAAATAAATGGACAGAACACGCACTCTGCTTCAGCTTGATGTTTAATAGAGCGTCTGTTGAGCGATAGAGAGATTCATATTGCGGTAGTCCAATGATTATTAATGTGCCTTACGTGGGTGAATAAATGTATCCGTGATATATTAAGGCTGAGTTATCTATGAATAGTTATATAATGAATGCGTCTACCGCAAGACGTGATATTTTGTAAAGCCATTTTAATTCTTCCGTAAAAATGTGCATAAAGTTCCATTACTACACACAGATTGGCTTCTGCTTAAGTTTAATTAAGTGTAGTAAGCATATGTCTAAAGTAATAAAAAGCTTCAAATGAAATAAAATTTTTAAATAAAAGCTAGAAAGATATTTTTTCGAATTATAAGGAATTTCATTAAATAATAGTAATTTTTGCTGACAGATGCAGAATTATCATCATCGTAAGAACTTCCTGGCACGGAATCACTTTCATACCTTCAAAAAACCTCAACTCTAATTTTTTTTGCAGTATAAATTGATTGAAATGAGAGAAAAAATATTTCTTATAGATTAAAATGAAAGATTTTGCATAACAATATTTGTACCGAAGTTTCTGAGCAAAGCAGTGCCTTGGAACAGATTACTATACTGATATAGTAATCCGTTTACTATTTCCTTTAGATTATTACATATTTACAAATTTATACCCGAGAAGGTATTATATATTTCCCCTATTCATAACTTAAGCAACTCATTTGACGTTATTTCTTCTGGGAGGATTTCAGTCCACAAGATTGACAATTCACAAGATTGACCTGCCTTTCATAAAGGTCTGATTAAAAGGAAGCATTTTGAATATTTGTTCTATGTATGGATGACCAGCTTTAATCATTGACTTTATAATTAGTTTTCACAGAGAAAGTATAATTTTACAGTTTCAAATGAAATAAATTTTCTTTCCTTTTCAACAATGACAGGCTTTACTTTGGAAGCGAAAAATGATGTAAAGAGAAGTCATTGAACAATCAGTAAATTTTTCCTTTCTAAAGGTTTTAATAATTTTCTCTCTAGCTTTTTTAAGTTTCGCGACTTTAACTTTTATTTTTGCCTTCAAATTTCATCTCGCAGTCAACTCATTTTCCAGATAAGACACGGTTTTGATGACTTTCCTAAATAGAAGCGTGAAGAGGAAAGATAAAAACTTCATTTTTTTTATTTTCTTTACCTTTTTTGAAGAGGAGTTAAATTATTAATAGAGATGGAAGAGTTGAAGTGTATGATACTTAAATCTATATGTGCCATAATTTGTATTTCTAATTTATGCGATATTAGCAAGTAAGCATCCAGCCACAATATTTAAAAAGAAATTGACTACTTATACCTAAAATTTCAAGACTAGAGCTTGGCAGTAATACATTTTTTGTATTATGACAAAGCTTTGAATTTACTAGTCAATGAGTTTCCATTATTCTTAATCAGCTGACTTGTATATGCAGATTGGTATGCCCACCAAGGTTGAAGTGCTTAACGTTTCGCATATTGATGATTTGACAAGCCTGAAATTACCGTACGTTCGTTTCACGAGCGGCTGAGTAGTTTGATGTCAAAAGCTTGCATTCATCCAGATTTATTCTGGCTGAGTAAAATGTCATAGGCGTTATAGGAAATAGTTTTTAGTATGACAATGCAAAAAGAACACAAAACGCTTTTAGAGAATGGAGAATATTTTCCTGATTTTGTTGCTTCCAATATATATGCAATAACTTTCAAATGCAGGCAGCAATTTCTGAACTATCAAGCTTATGCAAAAGAGGGAAGATAAAAATATTTAACGTCAATATTTGTAGTTACATCTTCCCATTCAAAGGAAACATAATTTTAAACGCTTTTTTTTAAAGATTTCTCTAAGTTGAATTTTAACAATATTTGGCAATGGTTGTATTAAAAAATTCAGCACATTTCTCAACGTGCTGTTATCTCACAGGTGGAAGCTGTAATTAAGGGAACGCCTATTTTAAAAGTCTTAACTGTAGTTTGTATTCCATATTCAGAAGCAAAATACAGTATGATTTTTAAAACGTTCCCCAAAGAATTAGATACGAAGAATAAGAGGTTTAATTATTGCAAGTTTTAGACATGATATATTAATACATTCAGTCCAATTTTCGGCAGTATCTATTCCTAAGTTATTTCTACCTACGCAACCTCATCAAATGACAATATATTAACAACAGGTACGCAATTTCTTCCAAATTAATGTTTTTGTTACATGCACAATAAAGGGAAATATACTAATAAGCAGAAAATGAAACTATTAGAGTTTGATAACGAAGTTACGGATTTAATTAGTCGGTTCGTAACAAAGTTTTGGATTTAATGAGTCAGAAATATTGAGACAATAAAGAGCAGTTTTGTGCGTTGACAAAGATATCAAAAGAAATATTCGTAAAACTGATACAATAATCATTGTTATGTTAAACAAATTATAATGTAAAACCCTTAGTTCTCCAGTTCGGAGAATTGTACTAGATCTTGTTAATTAATATATCTATAACACAATATCCTAAAATAAACTTCTTATAATTTTGTTTCTAAACTTATAAGAATACCCAAATATTTACATTACAAAGCTAACTTTTATCAATTCATTTTTAAAATTAACATACTCCAGACTTAATTAATGGGTATGTACATTTTAACGTACGTAATAATTTAAATCCCAATTACACAAGTCCAGGGATAATTTTCTTATTTTTCTAAATTTAATGTGCTTATAATACCCTTTATGTTGAAATTTTAAATTCAATTAAAATCTTTATATTAAAATCGTTTTTCATATAACCTGTAATACTTTTATCATTTATTAAACTCAGTTCGAACCACTACAGGCGGGTTACTATGACAACTAGATTGATCAACTCTGAAACATGACTGGAAACTCTAGGACATGTTTCAAACGAAGATTACGTTCTCTCTCTCTCTTGCTATTTCTACATGAGAGAGGAGCCATGGACATAACACACGTTTGCTGAAAAAACTTTTCATAATGAAATCTTTAAGTTTTCATATCCAAACACATAATCTGCCTCTAAATCTTGAGCAGGAAGGCACAGTCTTAAAAAGAATTAAATCTACCTTTAGAATCACCGTAGGGGTAAACTATAATTTTTTTAAACATTATTATGCGTGTAGCATCTTTTTAAATTATAAAAATAAAAGTGGAAAATACCTTTCATTTTTATAATTTAAAAAGCCTTTTTTCCCTTTTTCTCGCAAAAATTCCTTTTTACAAATTTCAGTTTTCAGGGGGTTTGAATATGCTAATTTGTAGACAGTCACGAAATAATTTTTGAATAAAATGTAAATATTTTATGGGTGTATATCGTTCCCGAATAAACATTTTAAATCATTGCACATAGGCTACAAAATTTTTAAAATACCGAAAAGTCATACATCATACATCCTTAATCTTTCCCCTTAAGTATTATCTTATATTCCTCCATCGGTTTAATTCTAATGGGTCACGAATCCAATTATTTTAGGGGAATGTTCTCTCTGTATTGTGATTATTTGAGATTTTTTTTTTCAGTTTTCATTAGCTTATGGAGCTTTTCTCTTTCTCACAGTGGGCTAGTTTTAAAGCAAATATTGGACAATCAGAAGTCTGTTCCATTTATCATGTTATTAATAAACACTTCTTTCCCTTTGTCTAGTGTGCAAAGAGTGAGAAAACAGTACGATGTTAACATAAATATAGTAAAAAAGAAAGACTAACCCTGTGGCGTAGCAAACATAACTGGCGCCCGGGTCCGATACATTTTTGGCGCCCCCCCCCCTGAAAAACATATAATATAATATATAGAATTAGTTAAAAGGACCATTTGGCGCCCCTCGGTGAGTGGTGCCCGGGACAAGATAGACCCCCTTGCACCCCTCGCTACGCCACTGGACTAACCACAAAATAGCATTATGAAAACTGTTGAAGGTAAACTTGAAGTTATTTCACTATCTTTCAGCACTTGCGTAATAAAGATGAAACTTTTAATTTCCATTTTAGAACTACGTTGTAAAACCAAACACTCTAGAGCTTGTGGGTTCGAATGCCATTGCTGGTATTCATGTTTGTAGCCGTTAGGAATCGGCTTCAAACTGTAGTTCCCTGTCTAATTGGCCCTTGTGAAACAAAAGTTGAGCGAGCGCTCTCAACCAACCAAACCAATAAATAAACACTGAGTTGAATCAATTATCTGCCAAACACAAAAATATAAGTTTTGAAAACAGATGCTAGTATAATCAAGGAGCCTCATATAAATTATGCACAAACTTAAAATATGCCTTTTACTCCTTCATTGAAATATTTTACGTACCATATTGAATATTGTATTATAAAAATAAAAAGATCTTATAAAATAAATGCTGATAAAAAAATCTTTATGTATTCTCAAATTCATGGATGAGAAAATATAAGACTGCTTTCGGAGGATAGAGCGTGAGAGTCTCGGAATGTTTGTTACAGGGAGTTCCTCTGAGGCAAACCTGTATGAACCTGTGTGAATGTGTCCAACGGTTGGCGATACGTGCGTAAAAGGTATATGTGTCAATAAAAGGTTTAATGCGATTTTAATAATTAGCTGGCTGGTCTTTCCATGTTTGAAAAAATTTACCCAACACCGTGCCACCAGCGTATTTGTTGTAGGAATATAAAGCAATCAGAACTTCCCACAGCTGTATTCTGCTTTCCAAAATATACTTGAAACTCAGTTGTTGGAACTTGTACTGTAACAGTTATGCATATTTACCCGTTTATATGAGCCCAAAATGAAATTTTTATTAAATAATATTCTAAAAGTACACAGTAATTGAATAAAATTGATTTCAAAAGATTTATGTAAAATATTCTATAATTGTTTGCGCAAAAGCTTGATTAGAGAAATTTTTAGTGCCCGAGAAATCTTTAGTATTGTTTTCCCATTCTATGAACACAGTTTGCGTTAAAGGATTACAGAAAGAAGTAGCATAAAACACAAAAATGTCCTTATAGTCATTTCTGGAAACTAGTTTGTTCTTCATTAAATTCCAGAGTTCAAGACACAGAATTTTTGGCTAAGCAATATTGTTTTTCGCGCTTTTTCACTAATACTTATGCAAACTACGACAGGATTGCTCATTTTAAAAACTAAAATAAGAGAAAGAAGTTGTGTTTCAAAATGGCAAGAAAGATCTTAGGGGCCTTCAGTGCCTTCAGTGGGGACGTTTTCTTGAATTTATAGGCATGTGTTCCAGAAAAAAAAAGCCATAGAAATCCTAACACACATACTTTCGTTGCTACTTTTCTCTACGAAACTTTGATCTGATAACGCTGTTAGTGTTAATGCTAATTAACATATATCTGGTTTATTGACTAGATCCTCTAACCAAAGAAAATTCTTAAGCCTGTGATAGAATATAACCCCAAAAAGTTAAAACTGTTACCAATTTGCGTTAAATTGACCAATTAAAATTTCAAATGGACAAATACTTCGTATATTCAAAGGAAAAACTTTGGTAACTTTTGGTAATTTAACAAAAAGGTCTATCCGTTTCGAGAGTCAAGATTACAAATGATAGTTCCCACAATTAAAAATATTACTGATATTTAAAGGATATTTTTTTTCTTTTGCGATATATTTGACTACATCGAGGCAAAGCATACTTTTTATTGAGTGGACCAATTATTTTTGAGTTTTTAAGGCAGATAATTTGAGTACATTTGGCAAAACTAGGGACGCTTGACTAATGAAGAATGCTTTGGCTCCCCATGGTCTGCTGTGCCATGAATAAAGAAATTTTTAGAGTACATTCGAATAGCTGATTTTACTACCTACCAGAATTGTAGAATGGGTCTAGTATTTGATATAAAAAATAGATGTTTTTAAAGTTCTGAAGCTTTATGTTGTCCATAGTCCAACATTAAAAATAGTTTGAGGAAAGATAAATAACATTTTTACAATCAGTTTTTGTTACATTTACTTTTTATCATAATTTTCAAGCCATCATAAAGGGTTATTTGGAAGCATGATGCCGAAGGAATGGACTATTTATTGGAGAATACCATGAGTCAAGAGCGAATTCGCCGCTAGTCCAGGAACGGTAGATTTTGATCAGGAGCAATATTTAGGCAGACGGATTAGAACTAAGTTAGGAGAGTGGTTGTCGGAAGGTAGTGTTTTGAGGTTCGAGGTTTTCTGAGTTAACGTAAATCTAATTTGGCAGTGTGAGCGACCGTTAGGAATATTAAGTCATTCAGGTGTTAGTTGATATTTCATTTCTCCATGTTGAAGTAGCAAATTATGGATTGATATCTTGTAATTTTTTTTTTCTTTCTTTTTTGGTATGATGGAAACCTTTGCATGAATAAGTCACTTTGGGGTTCAAAGTTTAATTTCTTCATAAAACGGATTTAATAAATCTAAGTTACTGGAAGGATTAAAAAATTTGAAATTGGGGAGTATTTCCCATTTATCTTATTATAAAAATTGCTTACAAAGACGATTTTGATATGAAACAGTAGCGTTTCGTTGTAATTCACATGATTAGGTCGGTTGTTAATCGAACTTGATGAGTTTTATAATTATCGTTGTATTTATTGGGAAACAAAATCACTTTAATGAGGTAGGTAGGCCATAAATGAATTTTATTTTTCATTACTCAAATTTTCTCTTTTCAAGAACTTTAAGTATGTTTAAAGTGTCATAGTTATTACATTTTCTTTACATACAATCTTAAAAAATAGTATAATAAGGGAAATGGATGGTGTTAAAAATCACACTATCACAAAAACCTGTGTGAAAAGCTAATATGTGCAGGGGAGATGCATTCGGGAAGGATGAAATATAAAGGGAGAATGTTGAAAATTCCTTCGAAGAAATAGATGTAAGTTTTTGAGGTTCCCCCTTTTAAAAAATATTATTTGCGCCATCTCTTATACGCTTCCAAAAGAATCAACTATCAGGGGAAACGGAACGATAGCATAATGGTTCTGAGCCAACAGAAAATGCGAAGTTGTGTGATTTCGAATCCTCGGTTTTTAAGTGATTTGAGGGACAACCTGGTAAGTGTGTCAGTGTACTCAGTTATGATATTCAAATTCCAATGTATCAGCCCTTTTTAGCAAGTGTTAGCTGTATTTAAGGTAGATTTACGTCATCGAAACGGGATGATATGATTAGGAACTCTAGCTCCACTCATCTAGAATGATGTTTTATTCCCCCCGGAAGTAAGCATAATTGCCCAATTCATTGAAACTATCTGATTTTACGAGTGTAGGGGACCATCAATCGAAATTATATGAGCCCAGTTGGTGCATAGATTTCAAAATTATGCCAAAAAGGCTAAGTGCCAAATTTCTTGGTAAAATAGCTCATTTGAGCTTTGAAGACGAAAAAGAAATATTATTCGTGTTCTCGGATAATCTATCTCATTAAGAGTAGATTAAGATTCACGCTAGATGATTAAAAAAATGTTAATAGTGTAATTTACGTAAGTAAAATTAAGGTGTTTGTCATCACAAAGAGTATTAGAAAGGGGTGTTGAAAATTTTTTCCCCAAAAATAAGAGGAACTTTTAGCACATCCGTTCCTTCTTTTTTTTTTAATGTTCTCCGCTGTAAAACTTATATGCATCTGAAAGAAGCAGGTGCTAGCAGCAATAATGGTTTAATGGTGTTGTGCTTAAGTCAAGAATTGTCAACCATTGAGAGTCTGAATCCCTAGTTCAATCATTAGAGAAAGTTGCAGGGAGATTTTAATATTAAATCCTCCTTTTCAAGCAATGCAAAATGTTCCTCTCCTGTGATTCAATACGTATTAATCTTTTCCCCGTAGACAATTAACAGAGTTTACGAGAAAACAGTGTATCGAGAAATTTAATGTATTTAAGAAATGTTGACATGATAAGCTTTAGTCGTATGGTTAACGCGTAGCGTTACGGAGCGCACCAAAAAGCAGTCAGCGGGTCGAATCTCCGCGGGAGAAGTATTGGACGAAATAATGCATATTTTTTTTTGTTCTGTGAGTGCAGTACAACATTAAAACGAACCGTACTTAACGCTACCAAATTTCAGAATCTTGCTAGTTGATTTATATCTGGTTTATTGACCAGATCATCTAACAAAGAAAATGCTTAAGCACGTGATAGAATATTAGATTTATATATCTGTAACTAGAACATACTGGCGTGACAAGTGAGGCTGAATGAATGAATAAATAAATACAGGGCTACTGGCTGTGAGTAATACAACGAGGATATTGGATCGAATCGGATCCCGAAGGTAAAAGATGGACATACCAGAAGAGGTTTCAAAAAGAACATGCGAAGTTGGAATCGGTGACTGCTAAGGTGGGAGATATCAGTAGCCTTCTACAAGGCACGTACCTTCACTGAAGGGCCATAAGTAAGCAGTTATTTTTTTTTCCAACGTAGCCGTGAAAAATGAACTGCAGGGAAGGGGTGAAACTAGTAAAAACCTACACTTTAAATGGGCTCGAGAGAGAGAAAAACCGTCCAAAACTTCCCCTCCAGAGTACGAATCCAGAGTGCATATATCGTGGGAGAACAGCCCGGGCCCGGTGAGAAGGGAGGAGCGAGTCCAACTCCAGTTGAAACCCATGCACAGATACCCACCTTCATCCCTACTACCTCTTGAGAACCCTGGCAAGCAGAATTTTTATTTTACACTCCTAATATTCTCTTCTTCAAAATGAATTGAACCCGCCAACTAACTTGCAGGCGCTTAGAAGACCGGCATTTTAACCATTCGGCAAAAATTGACACGTTCATCTATTACTTACATTTAAAACTTACTCATATGTGGTAACATACTGTAGATTGGGATACATTAAAGTCCAGAACAGTGTCGTTCTATTAAAATGCGTAATTGGCAGCATCAAATGTTGCAAAAAATAGTAGCCATCCCGACCATTTTATCCAGGTGGTAAAAGGAGGGTTCGAACTCACAACCTCGTTATTCACAACATGACCGATGCCCACGGCGACTAAGTTAACTTTCCAGCCGAAAGTAAGCTCTCTTCAAAGCAATTCAAATTCCATGTGAAGTTTTTTTTTCCTTTTGAAAAATATCAAGAATGTTATAGTTTTTCAAAGAAAAGGAAAGAATTTTAAACACTCCCCATTTAGTTATTCTCACAGTAAGATAACATCCTTTCAGTAGGAATTTTTAACAGAAAACATTTGATAAAGAGCATCAGTTTTAATGTTGAACTATCAATTTTTTTGGAACGTGTCAGCTAACGACATTAGATTAATATAATCCATATTCAGATATGACTCTTTACTAATATAACTTTAGTACCGTATAAATTTTGCCACGAAGATGCTTCAAACAAGGGGTGTTAAATATTCTCTGGCAAATTTACAAAAAAAAAAAAAAGAAATTCGTTTTTTTCCTATCAATTTTAAGATCAATTAAGAGTTTAAATGTTTTATCTGTTTGGTTTTTCTTTTACACTGAAGTGCCACTGAATTAGGGATAGCAAAGCCTATGCAAATTGTGTAGCGCTGCGCATCATATATGCGCAAGTGAGGGCACTGTGGTAACTGCATATATAGCACGTACTATGGTTGTTCTGAATTAGTTGTTGGAATTGCCAGTATGGATAAACTGCCTGATTTAGACGCCTTCGATCGCGGACAAATCGTAGGTGCGTGACGCATGGGCCATTCAATTTCCGAAATCATCAGACAGCTAGGATTTTCAAGGTCGACAGTGTCAAGAGTATACCAAGAATACATGGATGGTGGAAAAAAAAACTAGCGATCGGGCAAACTGCAAAGGACAATTAACCTTGAGAGTGCGTGGTGAGAGACGGCTCAGGCGTATTGTACGTAACCAGCGAAGCCAGACATTAGCTCAAATTACCACCCAGTTTAATGACGGTGCCAGTCGTACAGTCAGTAAACGGACTGTGCAACGCTGGCTTCACCGTATGGGTTTCGGGAGCCGTCGACCTACGAGAGTACCATTGATCTATACTCGCCATCGGGCTGCACGTCTTGCCTGGGCAAGAGAGCACAGAGACTGGAGTGTAGAGGACTGGAAACGAGTAGCATGGAGTGATGAGTCTCGATTCCGACTACTTAACGCCGACGGGAGGCTGAGAATATGGCGTCAGGCTCATGAAGCCATGGATCCTGCATGCCTGGCTGGAACTGTACAAGGGCATGGTGGCTCAATCATGGTCTGGGGTGTTTTTTCGTGGCACAGTTTGGGATCTTTGGTGCGTGTACCAACCTCCCTCAATGCGATTCGGTACGTAGAGTTGCTGGGTGATCACCTCCATCCGTTTATGCTGTTCTGTTATCCGCACGGTAATGGAGTTTTCCAGCAAGACAACTGTACCTCTCACAAGTCCCGGTTAGCTACTGGCTGGTTGGATGAGCATTCCTCTGACTTCTCTGTCATGAATTGGCCACCTAGAAGCCCAGACTTAAATCCTATTGAGCATCTTTGGGATGGTTTGGAACAAGGCTTGAAAGGCCATCACACATCACCAAAGAACCTTACTGACTTATGGACAGCTTTAGCCAATATTTGGCAAGCCATTCCCGTGGAAAGTTTCCAGAAACTTGTTGAATCTATGCCTCGTCGTGTGGCAGCCGTTATCAAGGCCAGAGGAGGCCCAACTCGTTACTAGGTAGGTATCCCTAATTCAGTGGCACTTCAGTGTATATTGATCAAGTACAGAATTAGACGATATTAAAGAAAATATTAGCATATTAGTCAACTTTGCCGCCTGTATTCAGAGCCACAATTGCTTCAGCTAGGGGCAAATATTACGGAAAAATCAACTAATCTCGGCAAAATGTTTCATGCAATATCGAAGTTTTGTGTGTAAAGAGTGAAAACATTGATTTAATTTCAGAATCTTAAGATATTAAATATATTAAACCAAAAAGCCGTAAGTATATTAGTACACTCTGAAGCTTTAGAAGTACGAAATCGGGGATTTTTGCCTTGTTCTGTTAATAGCTCTTAAATGAACTAGAGTTCCCCCCCCCCCCTGAATTTGTTTGGTGTACCAATTTTGTAAATTGTCATTCCAAACTTTTCTTTCCTTTCCTTGAAAAGGCTCAATTAGAGCATAAATAACGAATTTTAAAAAATATTCGAGTTTTGAGGTTATTCTTCAAAATTTTCTTAGAGATAAACTACCTTTAAATCAACCGCAAGCCAAACATTTTTAAAATATTTCATGCACGTAGTATTTATTTGATACAGGACAAAATAACATTTTTACGTAAAAATCGAATAATTGAAATTGCTGGGCATCTTCAAGAAGTTTAATACGTTAATTTACCATTATACAGATGCAAGATGTATAATGTTGAGAGTTAAAGATATTATACTGTGAACGATTTATTATGTTAGTTATTAACATTATAATGTGGCAAACAAAAAATCCAATTGTTTTTTTATGTGTTTTAACCTTAAACATGTTTTCAGCTATGGAGGATATTAATTTGATTGTTTGTTTCAAATCTGAATCATAATGATGAACTTCAGAAAATTTTATTGTATGAGAGATTTGTGAGAATATTTTGGACACTGTACCTTGTATTGATTAATATATAGAATATTAACAAGGCGATGCCGGGATAGATTTTAAATCTACTTATGACTGTGTTTGGCCCGTGAATCTTTTACAGGAACTACAACGCCTTAGGTCAGTGGTCGGCAAACCACGGCTCGCGAGCCACATGCGGCTCTTTGTCCCGTTGAGTGGGACTCTTCTACAAAATACCACGTGCGGGTACGCACGTGTAGTACAACTGAAATTTCGTAATGACTGATTTTCTTATTTCTATTTTTACATACTTAGTTGTTGTATATATGTCTTTATCTTTAGGCGAGTGCTCTGAAGCGAATTAATGAGAAAACATTTCCAGAAAGATCAAAAGTCAGCGCGTATCGTCAAGCCGTGTCTTTGCAACGGGTTCTACAATGTATTAGTTCCGAGCGCTTGTGCCCGCAGGAAAGACTAGACTAGTCAAAATGTCTTCGAATAAAACCAACCAGCAAGTGAAAGATCTGAAATTGGTTTCAGCTTTATCAATAGCAGTTTATGAGTCTTGTGACATAAATGATACAGCGTAATTTTCACTTTTTGCACTATTTATTTCATCTACAGGTCATAAAGAACATTTAGGATTATTGCCACTCAAAGGTCAAACACGTGGAGAAAATATAGAAAATGCTGTAATTGAGTGCATTGAAAATCCTCATATTCGATAAAATTGTCTCAATTTCAACAGACGGGGCGAAAAATATGACCGGCGTATGAAACGGGTTTGTTGCTATTTTGAAAAGAAAAATTAATCACGAGATACTTACAATTGTTTCATTCCTCAAGAAGCGCTTTGTATGCAGACATTTCCAGAAGAAATTTACAAAGTCTTGGAGTTGGTGATTAAGATTAGCAACTCCATTATAGCCAAAGCTCTTAATCATCACCAATTTAAAGAACTTTTAGTTGAAATGGAGAATGAGTACGCAGATCTTCTGCTGAGTAACAAGGTATGTTGGTAATAAGGAGGAAACGTTTTGAAACGTTTCGCTTCCTTAAAAACAGAAATTAAAGCATTTCTGTTTGAGAAGGGTATTCACTATCCAGAACTAACGAACGATCAGTGGATCCAAAAATGTTATTTCCTGGTAAAGGTTACGTCTCATCTAAAACAGCTTAATCGTAAACTACAGGGAAAAGGAAACATGATTTTTTTATGTTAGAATAAGTTATTTCATTCGAAAACTAATTATCTCTTTTTGCTCAAAATTTTGATAGAGAAACTTTGATTCACTTTTCAAGCCCGTTGAAGCATCGCCAAGAAAATAATTCTGATGTTGACATTTGCTTTCCAAAACAACAATTTTAAATATGAGGGAAGCTTTTCTCAATAGGTTTCAGGAAGTCAGAAACAGCAAAGCGACGTTAGCCTTTATTAAAAAAAACTCTTAGTGCTACTGTAACAGAATTAAATCCCCCCCTTCAATATTGGCATTGGCAACTTTGAAATGTAATCGCTGGATTTAAAAAACAAAGAATTGTGGAGCTCGAAATTTGAACGTCTTTTCGCTGATATAGAAATATTGGAGAAAAACAAATGTGAACTTAGTTAACAGCACAAGTGGTCTGCTTTGAAAGACCTGGAGAAGGGAGATACGTTGATTTTTAACACCTGGAATAGTATTCCTTACTCATATAATCAGCTGAAAAAACTTATCGTTTGCTGTTCTATCCTTATTCAGGTCTACATATTCATGCGAGCAATCAGTTTCAAGCATGAACCTTATCAAAAGTAAATTGAGAAGTCGTCTAATTGATGAGAACCTGGAATCGTGCCTAAAATTAAAAACAACAACATACAAACCTGACTTACCCAAACTTTCCAAGGAGATGCAATGTCATTGTTCACATTTGTGTTTGTCTGTCATTGTCATGATTTAATTTTATGGATACCTTAGAATTTAATTTTTTCAATTTATAATATCATTATTAAGTATGATATCAAGTTCTATTCAACGCACCTATAGTTTGACTAAGGCTTAAAACTTTAAGTAAAGTTTATTAAGTTACTTTTAGGGGGCGCTAGGATGAACAAAAGGAGATGGACGGAATAAGTATAAAAGACGACTGTGGAAGGAAGAGTTGGAAAGGCTCGACCTCAGCGAACGTACCTTAATCAGATTAAGAACGGTTTTAGCAAAGGCCAGCTTAGAAGTATCCTAATTAAGTTAATAACAATATACCTACCTATACAGTTTAAGTTTAAAAATTTTGGCTCTCTAAAGAAATTTTAGTCGTTGTACTGTTGATATTTGGCTCTGTTGACTAATAAGTTTGCCGACCACTGCCTTATGGTAATTGACAATATGCTGTCATGGGTAAAAATTTTCTCAAAGATTCTATTCTTAAGATACGGAGACTTTGTAACCAAATATAAACAATCTCAGACTGGACTTCCCTAGGGATCGCTCCTAAGTCCCCTGCTGTTGAATATTTCTATTAATGACCTCTCCCCATATCGCCAAGCAAGTTGATCTTTACGCTGATGTAGAGTTCTGCCTTCAAAAAGGAACAGGGCAATCTTAACTATAGAAAGAATAAGAACTTACAGAATTGATGTTTTAAAAATGACATTATGTTAAACCACGAAAAAAAAAACCCAATTTTAAACTCCAAATAGACAAACAAAAATAACTATTGCAACTACTTATCTCGGATGTGCGTTGGACTTAAATATGAGTTGGAGGAGACATATAGATCAGGTACCAGGCACAACAGAAAAGAGACTTTATATTTTGAAACGTCAAATTGGTGGTAAATGGTGTAGAAATCAATATTCATAGCTCTAGACTTTTTAAGTCGTATATTAAACCAGGATTTATGCACTGCAATGAAGCACTGGTCCAGAGAATGCTGTCAAGACATTGGAGCGACTTCAGAATCAAGCGTTGAGGCTCATTACGGGCTGTGTGAAAACAACTCCCAAAGAAGTAATGCAGTCGCTCACTAAAGTATATCCGTCCAGAGAGAAATAAAGGAAAATGCCATTCTTCTTTTGGAAAAACTACGACGACTTCGGAACAAAGGATTTTGGAGATCATATTAAAAAAAAAGTGATAGAAACTTGAGCATAGAAACATAGCATAGCTTCATTAATGCTGCAGAGTACGACTTACCTCAACATATTTCTCTCACTGATCCCCCCCCCCCCACATTTGCCCACTGAACTGTTTACAACAGGATATCAAAACTGACCTAGATTTGAAAATTAATAAAAGATGTGTGAGCTACTTATTAGAACTATTGCACTTGACACCATTAATTGCAGATTCCCTAGAGAAAACTGGCTTTATATTTATACCAGAAGATCTCGGTTCAACAGAGATGATGGTGCAAGTGAGGGGATGATCTGACCCTTTTCTCCTTTTACATTTCTGTTGGAAGAAACTCCACGCCCTTTGACGGAAATATTAAAGCCACCGATGTTGCCCTCCAACAGCAACTGGCACGGAGATCCCTTTCCAAAATTGCTGTATTGTTATCTGACTCATGTTCTGCATTAGAAGCTAGTGGCATAACTGTCTGAAGAGCAATATACGAATTAGATTTCTTAATAGAACGTAGAAAAAGTAAAGCTACTTTCTAATTGAGGCACCTATTAGACCAATGTCACCTCCACGCAGTCAAACTCTTTGTCAAGCGAACCTTCAAACAGAATTCAAATGAAATCCTAATGCACTGCGCCTGAAATACCAACTGAGAATCTCTTGTGAAAAATCCAGATTTGATACCCGAGTCAACCAGAGATGTTCCTGTTGCTTACAGACGGATTGTCCGCTCTAAACTCTTTGTGATGGTGGACATGTTATGAAAGCCAACCATTTAGACACGTGCTTTGCACTTGAATGTTTTAACTGTGCTGTTAAAAAGCATTGAGAGGCTCGTAGGCTAATATCATACCCTCCAATTTCGTAATAACATAATTTTTTCGATAAAAAACTGGAGAACAGATTAACACATTTGATTACCGCTCATGAAATACTAAATAATAGCTGTTTCAGCAGGGTTCTAAATTACTCGTGTTATGTTGCGAATTCTCAGTTTTCTCTTGAATATATGTTCTACGCGTTGGCTAACTATCCACCTAGATAAATTCTTATCTTCCTGTTTATATTTCGACTGTGGTCTCATTCCGTGTGCCAACGATAATAACGAATCAGATGACAGAATAAATCTATGGATAAACAGAATAACAGGGATTCATTAACAAAGTGAGTCCTCTGAGCCTTAAAATACTATTAAAGTAATTTATACTATTGGAACTTCTAAAACTGACTAAAATCTTTTGAAATTTTGGAATATTTAATAAAATTTTCATGACACACATTTAACTTTATTATCTGCTATACAAATTTATATTGCTTTAATTGCTGTTAATTGCTAGTGATGATAGCTCAGTATGATAAATATATAAATTTTACACGTAATTACTGCGTCTTCTGGGGAAATTTCAAACTATTTAATGTTTCTAATTAAGTATCTATGCATGTCTAGTATATATATATATATATATATATATATATATATATATATATATATATATATATATATATATCTTTGTTATTTTATAAAGTACTTTTTGATTTTTTTTTGTGCATTGATAGAAAAAATAACGAAAATAGAAAAGACCACCGAATAAGTCTGGTGTTTCGATAACCTTCTATAACAGTAAATGAGCTATGATAACAGTAAAACAGCCTGACTAATCTCAGTCGAAATGAACTTAGCTGCACATAGGCTACATGACATCTTATTTCGAATCTAAAGATATCTAAAGTATTATTAGTATAATATAAACTGCGTAAGATTTTTTTACAACAAATCATAAAGACTACTGTAAAAAAAGAGAAACAAACCCATTTTTATGAATATGTACATTTATTGCTTGGAACAAACCCTAACATAACATCAAACAATACAAAAACAACCACAAGTGATTTTTATCACTTTATCAAATAAAATATGCATTTCTATATGAAAATACTACAGCATTATTTTTCATCACAAACCCAACATTTTAATCAACTTTTATAAAAATTTACAATCATTGAAACATTTTCCCTCCCTTTACTTTCCTGAAATTTAACACAAGTAGGAAAATGTTAGGTCACTTTGAAGTTTCAGAAAAAACCTAAGAGCATTTTGCAGTGAAACAAAAAAATTTGGGTGTAGAAAATTTATACAATTTGATAAGCTTTACAAAGAAAGCTAGCCATTGTTTGCCATTATGTTAAAATTGTTACACAAATTAACTTATATATCAAAAGTAATGTCAAAACCATTTCTTCCTTAAGAAGCAGCATTAAAAAATGTAAATTATTTCAGTAGCACAGATCAGCACAAGTTGACAGTGGAAAAGTATAACATCATATTTTCCAAAAAACAGACAATACAAATATTAACTTATAAGACTAAATAAAAAGTGGACAAGATTTCAGGAATTACACAGCTGGAAGTAACCATTTTCTGCATCACCGGATAATATTTCAACAATCACAAAAGCAGGGCAGGTAAATATATATATTTATATATATTGTCTAGCATAAATGCACAATCAGCAGAGATTCATTCACAAATATAAATATACATATTCATATACTAACATAAAATATGTAAGTATATGCATATATATACGTATAATATGCATATCAGTTTTCATATGTACATGTCATTAACACCTAATGACAGCAATGGCACAGCCAATCGAAACAGAGGTGCATAGCTCGTATCTTCAAATGGCACAATTCTGAGAGCAAGTGCTGTCAAGCATGATGCTGCAACAATATTCAAAGCTGCTTAGCACTTTTTGCAGAAATATTAGTTTTATCCACAAAAGAAAAATTTAAAAAATGTTGTACTTAGAGTTAAACAATAAAGTAAGAGGAGAAAAATCACATAAATATTTATCAAAAGAGATAAAAAGAGAATAAAAGAAGGTACAGATAACTTTTGTTGCTTTGTAAATGAAGCTACCTAATAAATCGCGTAATAAACTGAAGAATGTATAAAAACACACATTGAAATATATTACCTGCTTAAAAGTGCTATATAGTCGTGAACATTTCACAGCATTATGCGTAGTTACATCGTCACTATTGTTTGGCTGACCTGATACCGGCAGACATTGCCACCAAACAATAGGAGATATTTTATTTGGATTTAATTTCATCCAATATTATTGGCTATCTTCTTGTTTTAAAAGATACACAAAACAATCTTTTCATATAGTTCACAGAAAATTTTTTCTTATGAGTTGGCACTTTTCCAAAGATGAGCTACAACACTAAGGGCAGCCAACTGCTCTTCACCTAAATTGATTTTCTCATCTAATTCCCTTATGTCCACAATAAGTTTAGTTTTCAGTTTTATAAAACGATCATAGTCTGCATATTCATCATCAGTGAAGTATTTATGAAGGAATGTTGAAACTTGATTGCTTCTTCGGTCAATACTCTCTTTCAGTCTCCTGGCATCTTCATGTTGCTCCCTCAGTTTCTCCCTCTTTGCTTCTAAAATTTTCTGAAACACGAAATTTAAAGTCAATAAGGTAACGCAACATTAAAAAAGTGATGTACATAAAATGATATACTATACAGATGGTATGTAACAAATAAAAAACAAAGATCTAGTCACAAACGTTGCAACTCACATTACTACATATCATTCATTGCCATTACATAATATAAACTAAATTTTATCATAGTTACCGAAAAAATTTAATGACACCATAGAATTTATGCTACGCGCTTTGCTTTGTAACAATGGTTAGTAACAGCTGTTGAGACCCATGAAAGATGAATTTATCGAGATCCATAAATCAATGCATAGCAACAATATTCTATACGTTTTTATGATATTAAAAATATATTTCGAACATAAAAACAAGGATTTTCGGATTTTCTTGCAAATTTTTACGCTGAAAAGTTAAAATATTTTCAATTCGTAGTTGGAAAACTCGCGATGAAATTCAAAAAAACTTTTTAACGAATTTTAAAGACCAACGAATAGGTGCATTTTTGATTGCGTTTGTTTTCAGATCATAAATAAAACATTTATTTAGAGTTTTCATATAATGTGTTATCTGATAACATTATACAAAATATTAATTTTATTTTGTATTTTCATATCAGCAAATATCAATTTTTGTATAATGGCGAAGTCAATTAATAACACCTTAAATATTAAAGATATATCACGGTGATATTTACATTTTGATGGAAATGTAACTCTAAAAATAAAATTCATTAAGAAACAATTGATATTTCAACAAAACTTGAGTAAAGAAAGAGTGTAATGGCACTTTTCTTAAAAATGTTTGAAAATTATTAAATTTAAGCAGTATTATACTTCCCAATTAAAATGGATGTTCTTAGCAGAATGATAACAGCAGCCGACTGAATAAACATTGTAATATCTTTCTTCCTTGATTTACTATAGCCCAACTCACCTCACAGTGAAAAGGAATAGGAACCAAAGGCTGAACGCGGCTCATTCGTTGTAGCAACCAGGTTTTTAAAACAAAAAATCTACATTCATCTGCTGATATCATTCTACCAACTTCTTTCATTCATCACCACAGGAATATCTTTATCTGAACCAATCAGGTTTATAGAACTATCTGCAGAGAGTATACATCGACTTTGCTTTCTTTGCCGATTGAAAATGATCCGAGTATTTTTTAGTAGTATTTGAAAAAAAAACTCAAAGCTCTTTCCAGGGCTTTAAATTTTGCAAAATTTAAGCACTCACAAAGGTAATAGTACTTTAAACGACTTCTAAGGATTTTTTTAGGACGAATTAACCTTGAACCTGTTTATTGAAAAAGTATTCCTTGTCTGATAATCTCCTTTTTTTTATTCTCTTTTTTTTATAATACTTTTCTTAATCTCTTATCAAAATATGTGTCAGAAGGGCTACAGAAAATTTTTATCTTATAAGACTTCAACAATGTTTTTTTTTTTGATCATGGAAAATCATATCGTGTATTCAAACGAAGCAAATAATCAAATTGTAGTCTAATTTTAAAAGTAATTCCGAAAAAGTACCTTTTCTTCTGAAGAGCCTTCCTTTGGCATGTTTTTCAAAATATTTTCTGCTCGAGCCAAACGTCCCGAAAGAGAAAGCAGTAAGTTGACTATTTTCTCCATTTCTTCTACATGAAGAGAATATTTTTCTAATTCATTAGGTTTTGCAACTTTCTGCAAGCGAGAGGCGATTTCTTGTCCCAATAATTCATTCTGCAGCATTTCCTCTCTAACGTTAGTTTGTTCGTTTCTCAAAGTATCAACTTTTCTTTCTATACTTTGTATAAGTTCCTCCTGAAAATATAAAGATAACTATATTATTCTACTGGTATATTTATCTTGCAAAATATTTTACTGAACAGTGAAAACAAAACGAGTTTATTAAGAGATGATATATAATACATAGAATTAAAAAAAAAAAGTTTCGTTAAGATGTTTATCGTATGGAATTTATCAGATTCTAAATAAAACATTTAAGGCACCTTTTGCTGAAAACAATATCTATTCTTTAATATAACAGACGAGAGTACTTTTATTTTCCTCTTTTTTAAATGAGAACACAAGTCAGGGAGAAAAAACTTTTATTTAAATTAGTACGTAATAAATTAGTACGTCTGACTTTATTCTGAATATTTAATCCGGATTATTTAATGGTAGAGAGGTACATTTTTCTCCATTGTGGTTAAAATTTTAGGGGTTTGAAACATATTAAATACTATAATCAATATGGAAAGAAAGATGTTATTAAAAATAAGAAATAATAGATTTTGGTTGGTCAAAAAAGGGAACAAAATTGAGGAAGCAGCAGAACTTCTTGAATTTCCACAAGAATAGGTCCGAGAAGCAACAAGAAATGCTGTCTGTCAAAGATAAGCTAAAAACAAGAAAACTAATTATTGGCGAAATACCATATTAATGATACCATATTAATGGAATTTCTTGCAGCGAAGGAAATTAGTTTTTTTCCAAGGAACGATCACATCTAATCTGTAAATGAAAACCTCAAAAGTACATATTTGAAAGGACATTACATTATGTGCATCATGCATTTGTGGTCGGGACCTACATAAACTGAAACATACAAAAGGCTCGATGAACTTGGACCATGAATAATAGGGCATAATCCATTGCGTACTGGAAGGCAACTGATGAATCGAAACTTTTCTCGCATTGAAAGCCAAGAACCTCATGCCAGGCAAAATGTTTACAGAAGGTCCAAGGAAACATTTAATCTTGTTTCAGCAAGAGTGTTCTAATCAAGGGCGGTTGGTCCATAATAATGTAGTACCTGGTTAGCAGTTTTGAATTTCAACCACACGTAGAAGTGACAAATATAGTAACCAACATGCAAAAATACTTTGGAAAATGAACAGCTTGCTTTTCTGTAATATGTCACTACGTAACCGGTCCAATTTGAGAACTGTAGGATTCCCAGAGTTTAATGTATCGTGACAGTAAAATGATGAAAATAGCACATCGATGGTACCTCTAGATTGGCCAGTTATTTAAAGTAATTTGAATTCTACCAAAAATTTAGGGTATCATTTTGAACAAACAGTAAAATTCAGCCTTACCAAGATATTAGACCGCATTACAAGAAATTTTCCAAGTACGACTGAGATTTGATGATATTAATTTCAAATAATTAGACTACAAGAAATGAGACAAAAGAGTCCAAGTTTTTTGCTCGTGTTAGCGTAACAAAAAATTAAATTTATTGCTATAACACATTTTTTGACCAATGTGTTTATGCAGTAGGTTTTGAACCCTTTGAAACTCAAATAGCAAATGTTTTTTTTTAATGCGATCTTTATCTTGTAAAATCTTTATGCTAAGATAATTCGCAATTTGACTAAATCATTTCAGCTTTTAAGCTGCCAATTAAATGTTTAACTTAGCACTTGGAGATTTGTGATTCTGCCCGTAGAAATATATAAAGTGTAAACGAATTAGCAGCCTTTTCGCAATCAACGAGTACACTGTATGAATATTAATGATCACCATATTAATCATATTAATATGGGAGAGCAAATATTAATTCTGCTTTCATGGAGACTATTTGTATTATATTATTTAAATTATTACATTCAAAATGGAACGCGTAAAAGGCTATAGGAATAAACAGCAGGAACCCATATATACGAATTTCTGTATTAATTTGTAGATGAAACGGTTAGAGACTATAAAATGAATTAATACAAGAAACGAAATATTAATGGGATCAAAAACCATGGACTGAAGAACTTAAAAAGCTTTAAAAAATTTTTCTTGCTGGATATAAATCTTAAGTTAACAAAGTTTACCTTTCTTTTCTTTAACTCAATTTCTTCATCAGTGCACTGATTATCATTCATTTCCATGCAATGATTGATCCTCATTTTGGAATTGAACAACGAATTGCATCTGTCATTGCTTATCCATTTTTCCTCCCTAAAAAATGAAAAATACATGTAAGTCTTCCAAAAATATTTTTCTGCAGACAATGACTTTGATTTTATTAATGCAATATTTCAGAAAAAACAAAAGCAGTAATTTTTCGTAACAAAATATATCATTAATCTGCGAGCATTCATCAGAAATCTTTGAAATGAAAATAAATATTGTAAATATTTATTAAACAGACTTAAATTTCACTTAAACACTATATATGAGGTTTATTTCTAGATTTAAATTAAAAAAAAGAGATTAACTCAGAATTCCAAATTGTTTAGACCCAAGCTGTAAGCATTTTACCTAGCTGCAGCAGCAATGCACACTTTTTCGATATAACCACTTTCCTGTAATTTTTAATTTAACAGGTATTTTACCCTACATAATTTTTATCTATAATATTGAACAGACAAGACTTCTACAGTAATTTGTAAATTCTCCTAAAATAACTAAAAAAAAAATCTAAATTAGCGAAGTTCAACATTTAAAAAAACCTCACATGTCACGTAACTTAATGCTTTCATTTCCGGGAATCATGACTCAACCTTAAATTTTAATTTAATTATTCCTCTTTTGTTCAATTACATAAGTGAAAGGATTTCACGTTTTTAAAACACTAAATTCATAATAACTTCGCCTTGTCTACTAAAAAGGAAAACTTATTACCCTAAAAAAATAGATGAAAGAGGATTTTTTAATAGTTTAAAAAATATAATACCAATAAACAGTGAAAGATATCAGAAAACTAGTAAACAAAAAAGATTTCAAAACAGAGAACTATAAAAAAGAGTAAATAAAAAAAATTGCTATAAAGTCTACTTTTCTTTTTCCACGCCAAAAAGCGAATGGATGAAAGAGGACCTCGTTTATTAATTACAAAAAAGTGTTGCTTCAAAGGAGAATTTTTTTAGCTGCTTGGCCGGCCGGTTTTGTTGTTGGTTTCTGATATTATGTAAGCGAAACATTAGTATAGGAACGATGAAACTAACCTCCATAGTTTTCATCGACTTATATGACACAGCTGTACGCTAAATTCGAAGTATATAATATTTTTCTCGAATGCTATACGAATGCTTGTCAAAGCTTCCATAAATATCTTTTATTTTTCAAAGCACCCCCACCTTGCTTTTCTAGAAAAATATCTTTCGAGTGTAATAACACAGATTTTGCATCTTTTACCCTCTTATAAGACAATATTGAAATAGATATTCTGATAATTTCGTACAAAATATAACTTGGATTGTGAATATTTCCCCCATTCCATTATATATTTATACACTTTGAGAGAGCGCAGCTTTTAAGGATTACGTAACGTAATGACAGAAAATATGAAAGCGTTATTTACTATCTGTAGACAGGTTACGATTTATTTACAGATTGCAGAATTTTTGAGACATACAACATGTTTTCTGGTTAAATGTGAACATAGCAATCATTGACTCTTGGTAAAATGAGAATGGAGGTTGGTTTTAAACGCTGAAAATGCTGTTGTAACTGCAGGAGAGTTAATTTACTCCTTAAAACGTTGGATTATGGTGCATAAAATGCAAAACTAGTCTTTGGCCTCCAAATCTATGAATTATCTAGGACAAGACTCATTACCGGCATATATAAAGGTTAATATTTTTTATTCAATTTTAGAATTTTAGGAGGTCATACACTGATAGCTAGGTAGAAAGTTAGCGACTGCGCTAGAAAATGTTAATTAGACTAAATGCGCATTCAAAGCTAAATGGACTCGTACTGATTCGATATTTATAGAGAGATCTACATGAAACACTTTTCTGCAGTATAACAAAAATTAAAACAACATCTTAACTTATATAAATTACCGATGTATTTTCTGATGTTTATTTTTACCACATTATTTAAAGGTTTGACTAAATATAAAAGCATAACTATAAAGAAATTCAAGCACATCCACAAAATACACAAAACTCAGAAACAACCATTTATAAGAATATACGTAATTTTTAATTTTTAGATCAGAAAAAGGAAGCCAAATTTGATTTTCTCTAAAAACGGAGCACTGCAGAAAAATGATAAAATCTACCGGTGCATATTCAAAACAGTATATTTGTTTACATTAGCAGAACTATTAAATGTATATTTAATTTGTACTTGTGTATAATCAACAGTACAATGATTTGACTTACATTAGAAAATTTTATATTACGAAACATACAATTTATTTTAAAAACTGACACTTTCTATTTTGAAAATCTATTTGAAAGATAATATTTACCGTGGTATGTGAAGAGAACTGAAAATCATTTCACACACTTCAAAAAGTTAATGCAGAAATTTTATTGCTTTATTTTTATTTAATTATAAACGGTTATGCATGGTCACTGTCAGATTTAGGGGTAAAATTGAATATTTGAAACTTACTTTTGTCTATTTTCATTACTTGGTGGGTTGTTTGCTACATGATTTCTTTGGACAGGGAATCCCCCAGATTCTAACTCCAAGTTCAGCAGACCTTCCATGTAATCAGATATGGTCATGTGATTGGGCGAAGGAACTGAAATTAAAACATACAATGCGAGTTGTTAATTAAACTCATTAAGAGTGCTTATGAAGTTAAAGTGTGAAGCAATACAATATTTTCTTTCAAGTTTAGGATTGAAAGATACTAAAGCATTAGTTTAAAAATCTACTAATAATGAAATTTAGACAGATATTAAATATTTAATGAATACGTAGAGTTATATTACAGTAACAAGTAGTTATAACATTCAAAGGAGAGTAGATAAAAAAAATCAAGGCCAGTGAAAAGAGGTATATGTAAGAAAATTTAATATTTTGAATATTTTGTTAAGTTAAGATGCTAAGAATCTGAAAACTGAATATTTCGACTTTCAAACTCGAAATACTTTAAATTAAAATTAGTAAAATGTACATTAATAGATATTGGTATTTATGAAAATGAAACAATAATATATCCAGAAGCTTGTACTTAATATTAGTTCTTTGCTGTTAGAAAAGCTGTGCTTTAAAATAATATAATTTTTACCTAAACAGATAGCAATGAGAATGGAACAGAAAAAAATTGAATAAAATATTCCAGAATGAAATATTTTCTACCGGAAATGATAGAACAAAATTCATAATCGAACTTTCTGTCTTTTTCTCTTAAAAGAAAAATTTCCACTTAGACAAGTCAGAAATAAAGCAAACAGAGGCAGGAACTATCAGTTTGTTAAAATTTACCACAGGTGACACTTTTAAGGGTAGATTTGTATTATTTGACGAAAAAAAAGATTTTTTTTCTTGTATTGATAAAATTGTCAATAGTGACAAATACAGAATCAGTTTTTATATTTAGGCATCCCATTAATAATTTTATCATTTTTGACCAATTAATCAGACCTGTCTTCCAACAAATCTACGTACGTTAATATGTATTATGAATAAAAGATAATTTTGGGACTCATTGATAACATAATTCCACGCTCATTGTTTATAATTTATGACTCAAGATATGCAATAGGGTGTAAATAAATATTTGAATAGCAATATACATGTATATGATGGAAAGCAAAACTTTAGAGATAAAACATATTCCGCCTAAGTTTGATACGACTGAAGTCACATAAGAAACCCATGACAAAATTTGGTTTGACTGACTATTGTGCAATCAAAACAAAAAATTTCAAAAATAAGGTCATTTAGTATTTTACTAGAGGAGTTTAGGCCGTTCCCGTGGATTTTGAATTTCATCCTAATAATATTTAAGGTATAAAAATAATTTACTTACTTAGTAGATTTTTCAAGGTAGTATCTCCAGAGTGATTAATAAAATCAATTGATAGCTGCTCACATTCTATTTCTTCCTTCGTCTTCGAACATTTGCGACGCAATCTAGGTGTATCAGAGGTTTGTGTTGCACTATTGATTCGGTTTAAATCACTTCCATTTATCATTCTAGAATTAGATTCTTCAATGTGGTTATTTTTAACAGCATTTTGATTATGGTCAACGTTGATAAAACTGCTTGAGTCACTTTCAGCATCAACAAAGCTGTCATCCGTCAAAATTCTATTATCCAACGAAGACGAATCGTCATTTGTTGTATCACTGTTCATAACTACACTGTCAGGGCTTTGTGATGAAGCAACTTTGGTAAAGTCATTTGGATGAGAGTCAGAAAATGAACTTTGAGTTTCAAATGTATTTCTCTCGTGACTAGCTGGGGAGTATGGCACTGACTGTAAGGGAACACCTTGGTTATTAGAACACTGTGCATTAATACTGGTTGATGACTGATTGCATTCTGACTCCTGCTGTTTACTTTTTGATATGTTGTCAGTCTTATTTAACGCTGGTTCTTCCAAAAGGACACAATCTTGTGAACTGCTTCTTTGAAGACGACTTTCAGGTTGCAGGCAATCTGAATGAAATATAACAGTAGTGCCATGCTGTCGTATGTTATGCATTTGTTCCCAGCTATTAGGTGAGAATCCATCTTTTCCATCCTGAAAACTTGTTCCCAAAGTTGTAAGATCCACAGATGATGCAGAAGTGTGAAACGATCGCCTGTACTTGCCATCAAAGCCTTGTCTCCCAAGCTTTCTTTCACTTCTGTATGACATGTAGGAATTTTTGGGATATATTCTAGAAAACAAAAATTAAATAATTGAAAAAATGCTGGACAGAAAGTGTCGGAGACATTATCAGAACATTCACAACAACAACAAAAAAATCGCTTCTGTATAATGAATGTAAGACAGAATATAATATTTAGTTAATTAAAATAATATTACAGAAATTCAAGCTAAGATTGACAGATATTAAATTCCTGTAAAATTTAAGATAATCTAAAACACTTTGAACAAATATACCTTATGAAGAGAAATACATTATACAACAAAAATTTCACGACACCAAAAGCATTTATCATAGGAGTTAATTCGTTAAGTATGTTTCTGTGACAGGATTTAACACACAAATAAAATTTTGATCATCACGATAATGCCGCTTTTAAAATGCCACCCAAATATGACATTTGCGAGAAAATGCAGTCACGACCACTTTAATCCAACAATGAAACGGTTATTGCGAAGTAGAATCCAGATAATGTACTCATAATAAGTATACTAACAGGGAGTAAGTCGCCATTGTTACACCCCTCGTTTCACTACAGTAGGTTCAGCAGGAAGGAATAAAAAAAAATTCATGAAAGATAAAACGGAGCTGGATGAGCCGCTGAAACACTATCAGATATCAATAAGCAGAGAAGGTTTCTTGACAGAATCAATCCTTTGTTCCTCTCAGAACAATCGAAACTATGCTCTTTCGGAAACAAACAGACGAGTATACAGCAGGAAGCGGTTGGTTATGTCAGTAGAATATTTTCATTCTTTAGAGTCCAACGATGAAACCTGTTGAGCGCGCAGAGCTATTACTTTCCCGGTTCGTTGAAGCGCGCCACACCAAAGGGTTGCTAGAACAGAAGAACTATGTAAAGCTGACGCACACGCACCAATCTACCTCTGCAATCAGGTAATCCAACGCGAAGTGCAATGCAAAATTTCTTAAAACTTTCTTTCTTGACCGGCTGAAATTGTTTGCACTTGGATTACCTCTCGTAGATCTTGGAAACTCAAATGGTAATATCTGAGTAACAAAACAGTCTGTTAATTCTATTTTCTAACAAAACGTCGTATGAAAGTTAAAACATAATTAACGATTTAAACTATTTTCGGAATCGTTAATTTTACCTCTCAGATTTAATGAAAATTCATAAAATACTGAATATGCGCATTGGGAATGTAGTAAAAATATCGCAGAAGTTGAGAGTGACATTTTCTAATAGTGTTTTCCTGTGACTTTTTTTATTCACATATAATTGAAATTCGTTTTCAACAGGAATAATGAAATAACAATGACATCTCAACGATATTAAGCGCGTACCTTTTACGAAAAGGAAAAAAAAAACGTTTTATTGCCGAACTACATGTAAAGATGTCATGATTTTTGTCCAGTATTTACGCGCAGTACTCATTTTAGGATTATTTCAAACAAATCTTGGGTTTATAGACTTTCCGAAGATAAAATTAAAGCAAGATATTTAAATTGAAATCAAATGCAAGCAAATTCAATGAAATTAGCTATGAATTGCGGTAAAAATGGAATACAATTTAAAAGAGAAGAGACGCACAAAAATTACATAGCGGATGAAAAAGGAGGCAATTAGTAAACTTTTTTTGAACACCGATTACCTATAACATGAGCAGGAAACTGAATGTACATGTCAAATTTTCTATTGATTCCCCAAAGCCTAACAAAAAGAGTAGAAAAATATCTATTATAACCTAGTGTCATCGCATAGTGACGAGATCAATAGCTAATTTCTGAAGAAAGATTTGGTGAAATGGAAAAAGCAGAAAAGCTTCTTAAATTTGGCAGCATCAGAGAAATAACGTATAACATAGGTGTTAGGGTATTATCTTTTGCAAGAAATAACATAAGAGCGCAATTTATTTACAAAATGTTTTATCAATATAAAGAGATAGGTTTTGTCCATCAGCAAAATATTATTTTAAGCCAGGAAGCAGAGAAAATAAAACAGGGTTACATAGCAAGTAAAGGAGAAACAAACAAAGATATTTTTATTTCCTTTGTTTTGTAAGTACTTTAAGCTTTCGAAGAGGAGACCAAATAACTTAAAATGTAATAAATTTCAAAATAAAGTTGATTCTCAGATAGAGTTGTGCTTCCTTTTCGGACCATCGCTACTAGAATGCAGTGATGAATGATATACGAAAAAGGAAAACTGTGAGGTTGAAGCCTTATTTAATGCTATGTCGGGCCTACCGTGTGCTTATTGGAAGCCTTATTTAATGATTATAGCCAATAGAAAATATCTGAGGAGTACTTTGGTAAACATTTTAAGATAAGACATGACCTGCTTTCCCTATACATTCTCATAAAAACATCCAATAATACATAAAAAAGTTAAATAATTTATTCGTTGAAAGGATAGAACTGAGTTTTGAATGTCTTCTCCCTTGACTGTAGCTTTGAAACATAGCATGTGTAGAACATGCAATATAAAATTTTAAATTAATTTATGCATAGCGCTTTTTTTTGTCTCTTTGTTAATTGGGAAAAAATATCGCACAACAATTTTACGATATTTAAATATGAAATATTCCTCCCTTTCTCATAATATCTCGATAGAACCACAAACCAGTCAGCAATTTTGAATTTTTTGCTGTTATGTTACGTCGCAGTCTTTTATGGGAATATGTCCTAATAATTAGCTCTTAAAGGATTGGCTAAAAGAAAATCTTGTATTCTCATAGTTGCTTCACACTTCGGCGATATGGAAATCCTTCTGGCAACCAAACGAGTTGTCTCCGGCTTTTCCTCAGTCATTGATTTCGTCGTACTCGTAACTGATGTGACGTCACAAAAAATGCAGAAGGAAACATAAGTGGTTGAACAAGTGAAAACGATTCATTTTTTCCCTTCACCAACCCACAGCCTCGGGTGCTCTTCCAGTGGTTATTCAAGAATGAACGACAAGTTCTACAAAGGCGTAACGAAAGGGAAATTTTTTTAAACCGAAATCGAAAGCAAACATCAGAAGAAGATATCAAGTAAACTATCGCATTAAGGAAATAACAACAAAAGACTTCTTTGCATATTTTTGATCTCGGCTTCAGCAGTCTATAAAAATCTTATCAGTGCTGACGCGACTTAAGCTGGATAGTTTCACGCACTAGTACCATTAGGAGAGCGGGGTTATTTGCACCACGATTTTTGCGAATTTTATGGTGATAGTTGGGCATGCAAATAGATGCGACTCAGACGTCTAAACAAAGAAGTATTTTAAAGAAACATGTAAAAGACTAATATGTTGTTGAAGATCCTTATTTATTAGGAAATGGTGGAAGATGCAGTCTGAGATATCAGTACAACTTATGCAAAGATATACATCTAGCGCACCAAGCAGCCATAGAAATTGGTTTCGTTCTCAGCTTCCCAGTATGGCATACTTGACATGTACTCCGAAAGGAAATGAATTTCAAATGCGGAATTTCTCTAAATTGTTACTGGTGACAAAGAAATCGCAGTGTAAAAATTAAGTGAAATTCAGTATTTGAAATAATTACCCTCTAGCGTGCTTGCCGTTCAGGGCCATAATAGGAGCGAAACCTGGGTCCATGGCATCTAGGTAAGCTGGGAGATATTATCTTTGCATAAGTGACTCCACCCAGACCTCCCACGAGGGTGTGTTCCATGAATTTTTTCTTTTTAAAATCAGTGCGTCTGTCTAAATTTTTAAGCCACGCGAAATTTTCCTTTTGTAAATCAACATGCAAATACCAGATAAATGAAGCAGTAATGCCTACATATAAGCAGGATTCTTTTGTTTTTCAGGATAAAAAGGTTATTAATGTCAAAAGGACCCAAAGAATTTTCAGAAACCTTTTCGAAAAACATTTGAAAACCATAAATTATTAGGTATTTTTTTTAATTCCTGAAGAAGTTTTAGCGGGAGTGCGGTGAGGAGGAATGATTTAGAACTGTACAAGTATTTAAGACTATGCAGGCCAAATTTTGGATATTTATTACGGTGTTGTATGATGCAATTTATTTTCTATGACAATTTTTTAAATAGGCCCATAATATATTTACTAATAATTTTTAATTTAAAGAATTAAACGAATGTTGGATATCCAGACGAACAATTCGAAAGTGTATATATATGTAGAAGAAGTATACACCAGAAGCGACTCATCTCACTAGTTAAAGAAAAATTATCTGCCTGCGGTTTGATTATACGCTTAAAAAGTTAAATCTGATATAGAAATGCACTTTAAAAATAAATGTACAACGATGAATCCTTCCTATGAATTGAAAAGAAAAGTTGAGCAATTAAGAGTAAAAAGACATTCAGTGCGTAAAAAAATGTTCAATCACGTAGTTATACAAAGGTTTGTTAGTTGGGAGTCATATGATACAAGGTGTTTTGACTGTTTATGTTCTAGTAGATCAGTTTTGTACGTATGGGCATGTGTGTGTACATATATGCTTTTACATGTACCCTGTAGCTGTTTGATTATGAGAATTCCCAGGTTGAATAACATGCACATTTTCGTACAGTTTCAATATTCGGACGTATCTAAAAGTCAAAAGGTTTTGTGTATGGATTATAGAATAATTAACATGAATCATACGAAGAATAAGCTAGATTAGAGAGACATTTTCGGGGAAGATCGAAAGCCAAATATGTCATTTAAATGAGATACATGGAAATAATCTAATACCTGTATACCATTATAGCTACAGATGACTAGGTTATCATTACTCACTTTCATAATTTTTCTATACTATGATAGTACAAAACTATTAGCATCAAGCTACTACAAAATTAGCGATGATTTAATACTTTTAAGACCGTACATGGAAGAAAAAAAAATCGAACTTCAAAGGAATGACTTCTTATGATTTGATCATAATCAATGAACAAATAAACACACCCGATTATTTTCTTTTTACTTTTATAATTTTATGAAATAATTCTAAATCATGCTTAAGTTTTATCAAGCACTAAATTTCTACTAATTAAGCAGTAACTTTTAAAGTTGTAACGAAATATGTAAGAATTTAGATGCCTATGATTCTAAAACGCGCATTTCAGACACAAACATATCTTTATATATATATATATTAATATTATTTTCAAAAAAATTTTAAAAATTTTTAAAAAATTTTTTAAAACCTGTTTCACAAACAATTTTTAAACCTTCTAAAATTTTCAGTTCTAGCATAAGTTGCATATTTCCAGTCCTTATAACATCGTTCTTATACTTAAAACGAGGTAACAATTTATATACTGCAGACTATAACGTAATTTCTAACTACAAATTTATTGCCCCGCTAAGGATTAAAATACAGTAATTTTTAAATCGCGTTTCTCTCAGAATTTTCAGAGAGTATTTCCCCCGTTTCTGAATCTTAACTATTTTATCATTTCTTCGCACCTTATGAATTTTCTCATATATACTGATAATGTAGCTGTAGGTGCTGCATATGTTTCTGTACAGGCTCGAGAAACAGGCTAAAAATAGGATAAATCGAAATAGCTCACGAAATGGTCCTGTAGGCGCATCTAGGGATTTCGAATAGAGGTACAAAGTGGTGAATTGAACGTTTTTAATCCTCTCTGTTGAATGTGAGATCTTCGGATCATTGCAATACTTTTTTTTCACACTTCATATCGCAGTTCATTGCAATAACAATCATTTTAAGAAGATTTAAAAAAATTGGGTCACCTTCAATTGTGTATTTAATATGAATAGTTAAACGTTTTTCCCTAACAAAATAGACAGCTATAAATGTTTTAGACACTGGAATACAGCATTTAAAATAAACAAAACATTTCTGTTAATGAAAAGCATTTTGGAATAAATAACTATGGAACAAAAAAGGAACAAATTTATCTTCTTTTATTTACGTACTAATCTTTCATTCTTCCACACAGAAAAGAAATTTCTATAAACGCGACACCGCAGATGAACTGTCCAAAGAATTAGAGCGTTACAAATAGAAATTTTCTTTTTTAGGATATATGGAGAACAATAATAACTAGACAGAATCCATCAGAAACTCTAAACAAATTGAGTTCTACATCTTCCAGACTCAAGTTAGATTCAGAAGCAAGTCCAAGCCTTCATTAGCATTAACTCAAGACATGCGCTAGCTTATTTAGATAAAAATATTACATAGATTTGTCCTTAGTACTTTTACATGCTTATGGAGAGAAATTTAGAATTAAAATTAAGGAAGTAGGGGGAGTTATTCTCCTACTTTTCATCGTATACTCTCCACTGCATTCTCTCGCGCTGTGTAAGAGTGAGAAAAGTCTCTCCAGAGAGCCGTATAAAAGTGCATCCTTTTTCACGGAATAGAGAAAGTGGTGACAAACTCAGACCGATCATTTATACATAGCTGTGAAGCTTAAGAAATATTCCCCTTTAGTTTCATTCTTAAGGTGAATGTAGAATTTTATAACCAAGCAGCAGTTATGAAAATTGCCTGACGAATGTAAATGTATAACTAGATGCTCTGGGTGTTAACAACTACAAACTTTCAAAGTTAGATGAAGGGGAAATTTCCTCGAATTTTATGCTAAAATTATTTCTAAAATGATTAAGAACCAAGACCCAAATTGTAACAAAAATGTCTTTAAATATTGCTGGAAATCGAAACAATTATGTATTTAGCCTCTTTAATTTTGCCTCATTAAGCGTTTTCAAAACAAAATATACCCTTAACTTTAACCTTAATTTGAAATTTTGAAGTAAATTGTACACTGGTAGAGATAAAAATTTATGAAATTTTATTGCGATTAATGAGGCTTATGGTGAATGCCTGGAATATGATTTCGAGACTTTTGATTGTTCAAATACCTCGCTCGTTATATTGAAATTGGACATTTTATTATCGGTTACATCCTTCGTATATATTTCTTCTTACCAGAACTAAAATATTGACAATTCTCTTTAAACTACAATTGATAGAATAACTTTATACAGCGAAATGCTTCCATAGAATACAATGAAATGACTTCTAGTATAATTTTAAGTGAAATGCTTCTTAAGTTACACTGCCCACATTTTTGTTCATGTTAGTTCTTATTACTAAAATTTAGAAGTCTCTAAAAACTACAGATGAAAATTTATCCATTAAATAATAGTAAAAGAAAAATCTTGTTATTGTAAGACCACGAAAACATTAATCAATTTGAAAACAAAAATAAATCAGAAAGTTCCAAGAAAGTTTAGAAGGTCAAAAAATAACTATCATAATCACTTGTTGAAAATCTCAGAGATTTATTAAAGCTCAAAAATATATAAACAAAATCCTAGACACTATATATCTGTGGCTTGGTACAAGAAGTGCCTAAGTCAGTTTTCTCCAAGATGACTTTGTTTGCTTATGTCTCTTTAAAAAATATTATTTTCAATGTAAGAAGTACCCAAGTCTGTACAATTGTTTAGAGAACATTTTTAAAGCATCGGAGAGACTTGCGTACTTACTACATTGTTTGCTTATATCTCTTTAAAAAAATATTTTCAAAGTCATCTTGGAGAAAACTGACTAAGGCACTTCTTGTACCAAGCCGCAGATATATATAGATATAAATTGCTTGTGAAACAGGCTTTTAAAAAATAAAATAAAACTATATATATATATATATATATATATATATATATATATATATATATATATATATGTATGTTCGAAATGGTAGGACATTTTTGATATTTGAAAATTACTTGAGGTGAAAGAAAAGTCACAAAGCTTAAAAAACGTTAAAAGGTAGAAAATCAATATCATTATCACTAATGGAAACTATTTTTAAACTGAGTAAGTACACTTACAGTGAGGAACTGTCTAACATCCGCGGCTGGACGTTCACGTCTGCAGTATCGGGTGGGGGCGGCAGAGGCTCATCGTTGGTCGCAACGATTTCGGTCCCCTGACTCTGAGGCGGCGGCGGCAAGGGTAACTCGGGGCTGGATGGGCATTCGCCACCGCAGCACGACGACGAAGTAGGAGACAATGAGGGGGGAGCATAACCCCCGACACCCAGCTGAGGACTTGAAGCTGAAGATGATAGCTGGCTAGTAGGAGACGCCTTAACATCAATCCTGAACGAAAAAAAAAATAATTCACGCACTCAGTAAATTTATAGAGTAGAACATTTATCGGTTCAAAATAAATTAGCTTTCACGCTCATTTAGCTTCATTTTCATTGAAAAATGATAAAAAAAAATAAAGGTAATGCCTAGGGATACGTAATTTTCGTATTTACGAAATAGATGCGGATAAATGCGAAATTTGCCGATATGAGCGAATAAATGCGAAAATTATTTTTTTAATACTTTTCCGAGAAAACTCGGTGATAAACGGCTTTTTAAGCGAAATTAGGTAATAATAGTAATAATTTATTAACATAATTGTTTATCTAAGACCATCCACGGTCTTTAACTGAGAGATCTCACTCTCGAAATTTGCTTATTACTTATTGCTAAAGACTTAAAGAAGAGAATGGGGAGACTACTACAATGTTAGCTTTTAAATAAGAATTTTGATACTTACCTAACCAAGTAAGTAAAATTGAGATTTCTTATAATAAATGCGAAAATTTTGAATTTATATATATACAGTGGAATCTCGATCGATCGTTTTCCGAATCATCGTTTTCCCGCATTAATCGTTCAGTTCAGCCGGTTCCTTGAAAAACGATAGATCGAGATTCCACTATATATATATATATATATATATATATATATTTGCGAATAAATGTGAAATTTTATATATTATAATTTTTTTTGCTGCGAAATTTACGTACCCCTAGTAATGCCCTATTGATGATTGAAATTTTATTTTTTTTATACGAAACTTCTCTAAGGTAAAAAAAGTTTTTCAACTGCTTAAGAATACATTTTTTTTTACACGCAGAGGGATCCTTTGAAATATGACATACATTTTCCCGTTTTAAAAAATCTTGTAAATGTTTAAATACAAGTTCTCTTTATACTTTAAAAAGCAATTGCAAAAGAAGACGTGAACTTTATAAAAACATTCGAAATCAAATACAAGAAAATTTCCTTGCTTTTGATTTTGAACATTTAAAAAAATTTAAACAATTTCTGTACGAAAAGGTTAAAAAGGAACACAAAAATAGTTTAAACATATTCCTATAATAAAAGGGTTGACTTTCTGACCATTCTTTGCACTGAGTTATGCTCTATGTGCACTACTAAATAAGAGTCGATGAGATTCTCTATAGAGGAGGATTTTGATGGTTATACACTCACACAAAGGCAAGTTTTCTACGCGTTGTTTCTTTAAGCTCATACATATTTCTTCCTCCGAGCGAAATTTCAGACAACCCCTTCACACTTTTCTCTATTTATATCCCGACAGAAAACCAGAAAATGGAAACTGAAGACTGCAATGCATCTTTTCGCTTTTAAACACTGACGTTTATTTAACAGCACGCGAGTCAGTTGGCTCTATAAAGAGAAGCGAAAGACATGGTTACTCAGAGAATCATAACTGCTGCCCTTTTAGATAACTAAGTCCTTCTGAATCTTTGATAACCCCTGTGACATTCAACAATAGAGTGATCGAATGGGGGGGGGGGAGGTATCAATGAATGGTTCTGTACAGCAACGTTTCATAAACTAAGTACAATGAAAGGGGTTAGTCGAATATTTTTAAACGGTGTACTTATATTTTACCAGGCTTCAATATGAAAGAAAAAAATTTTTTAAGGTTCTTAGCACATCAATGATTTACAGATATTCTTCTGAATTAATCTTATAGAAATTTACTTTAGTTATATGATGTACAAAAAGTTATTTTCTTTTTGTCATCAAACAATTCTAACCACAATCAGGTAGATTTGGAAAAGAACATACATCTTTCAGAGTAAAAACAACAATGTCTCTCATAACAAGGGATTAAAAGTAATCTTATTTAATTTATGGTCACTCAGCTATACAAAAATGAAACTTTGGATATATATATATATATATATATATATATATATATATATATATATATATATATATATATATACAGTGGTACCTCGACTTACGAGTTTAATTCGTTCCATGACGGAGCTCGTAACTCGAAATACTCGTATCTCGAATCAATTTTCCCCATTGAAATGAATGAAAATGCCATTAATTCGTTCCGGGCTCCCCCAAAACACCGCAATTTTTTGTTACATGTTTTTAAATAAGAAAAATGTGCTTATAAACGACGAACATTGCATAAAAACGCAATGCAATAGAATGTACTGCAATAAATTTGTTTTATTAAGTGTAATGTACAACATTTACCTTGGAGATCAGACTCGAAGATGCTGACGGAAGAGGAGGAGAAAGGCTGAACTGGATAATTAAATCTTATTCGTTGATTTTTGATCTTTTCGCCACGCTTTCCTCACTTTCGCTTTTACTACCAGCTACTCTCTTAAAGTGAACGAGTGAGACACGGGAGCTGGGCGATTGTTGCATCGTTCACTGTGGCTGTAATGTCCAGGTTCTTCTTTCTGAGAATCCGAAGAACGTTTTCTCAGAATCCGTAGAAGGGGGAGAGCTTGCGATCCTAGGACCAAGGTCATCCCATCCCTTAGACCCCATGGGGAGTTCCAGAGTGGGAGAGGTGAATTGCTCTCTGCGAGAGAGGTTGGGCGCTGTTCGGTTTCTGAGGGCGACTCAAGTTTGGGCAGAGCAAGCTGCTCCGGGTGGTAATTGTTCAGTGTTAAAATCTCGGTTTAAGACTGGATAGTAGTCTCAGAATAATGTAATAAATATGTATACAACTGTATAATTATTGTACATAAAGGCTGTAAATATAATAGGCTTCTTGTGTTCTCATTTTATGAGCACGTAACATGGCATTCGCTGCTCAGACTAGCGGTGGGATATCTAAAGTTTGCTCGTAACCCGAATTTTAGCTCGTAACTCGAAGCAAAAAATCTACCGAGAGAATGCTCGTATCTCGAAAAGCTCGTAAGTCGAGACACTCGTAAGTCGAGGTACCACTGTATATATATATATATATATATTTTCTGAAAGCTGCGAGAAAGAAAGAGAGTTTGAGATTAAAAAAGGGGGCTCCGAAAGCTGCTCCTTGACCCTTGACAAATTGGAACAACAAATTTAGAAGATACACATTTTTTTGTAATCACATTTAGAAGATAGTGAACTTCATAATATACTTCAACAAATGACAAATTTGATTTGGTCTAGGAAATAAACAAAAACAAAAAAAAAAGTTTGCCTTCTGAATCATTTGAGCTTATCTCAAATAAAACTCAAAAACTTGCCCTCGAGGATGAATACAAACGAAACTGTAAAATTTCTGGAAAGTCATTTAAAGACAGGTAATATCGCCTGCAAGTTCCAGAAAAGAAAAAAACAATGGATCCTTTTTGTCTTACAGGCGAATGAATGCTTAATAGTACAATGCAAATGCGTAATTGAAGAGAAGTACTTCAAATTCTTTGAGATAAATAGAATTTCCCGTAATAAATCAAACTACAAATGAAAATATAGATTGGTGTGTATTTTCCGGCTGAGACCATTACGATGTTCTCTCGTGTTATGTTGGGGGAATACTTCCCTGTGAAAATTGCCGCTGATTTTAAGAACTTTCACTTAGCATTCTTAACCCTTACGTAGGCTCATCGGTCTAGGAGACCGCTATTGCACCTGTTCTGTAGGGTGGTGGTGGTGGTGGTGGTGGTGGTGGTGGGGGGGGGGGTGATCAGACTGTTGAGGGTTTGTGAGTTCTTCAGTCGGGTCCTGACCTTCCAGTACAACACATCGGAGATTTTCACCCGCTCGTATTTTGTCTATAAATTTAATCTTTATAAAACATAATCGGTCTCTTGGACCGATGAGCCTTGAACTGATTTAAATTTTTGCCGGTATGTATGACCGATAGGCCTTGAACCATACAAATTACCTGTTAGTCTGCATGCATTCTATTTCCAAGATCTTTGTTTTATTGTTGTAGCTGGAATGGCTGGAAGAATTCCTCCTGTTTCACAACGGACCAGACATTTTATCTCTCTCGCGCTATCACAGATTGAGGAATCGGATTCTGAAATTTTTGTTGAATAATCCATTTTTTATTTACCCTTTTCAAGAATGAGAGGTGGCAGTAGTTTTGCATTGATGACTTATAACTGCGAAAAACTTATAAAAATAGCAAAATATCCCAATTTTATAGCGTGGCGGTCTGTGAGACCGATGAGCTGGGGAACAGTATAAAGACAGATGAGCAGACGGAAGGATTAAAGTCAAGTACACATTTCATATCACCAGAGAACAAGTAATTTATACCCCCACAGTCATCCTTATAGGCAGTACCTACCCTCCATGGTTCTCAAGCTATCCTAGGACAGATTATGAATTAAAAAAAATTGAACTGAAGAACAGTTTAGGGACACACAGAGCTCCAACAACTTACCTGAGCTCTCCCATCTTGCTTTCGACATTTTCAGTGTCATTTCCATTTACTACGACAACCACTTGCGGCGGAGGCGTCACTGGTGGTGGAGGAGGAGGGGGTCTCTTTGGGGGCTGCTTGGGAGGGGGAGGAGGTGCAGGGCGTCGCTTGTGCGGTGGAGGAGGGGCCGCCCCAAGCTTGTCGTCTCGGCGCTGTTCGTGAGTCTGAACCAGAGTCACGCCGTCCGGTGTCATCACCTTGACGGAAGCAGTCTCATTGGAATGGTGCACCTCCTTCAGCTGCACCTTGCGTGGGGACTTGTGCGACTTAAAGTAATGCATGCCGCTGAAAAGAGAAGAGAAACAGTTTGAGTTCCCAGCAAAACTACGAAATACTTATTAAAATATAGATTCAATCAGTGGCGCACCCAGGGGGCCCTGCCCCCTCCCAAAGAAGTAGAAATATTGATTTTGCATTATATTTTTATTCGTTCATCTCGCCCCCCCCCCATGCATTATAAATATTTTTATCCATTCATCTCGGCTCCCCCCAAGGAAAAATCCTCGGTGCGCCACTGGATTCAATGGTTTTTAAAATGGTGTTTTTTTAAAGCACAAAGCCGAGTTAAATCAATCACAAACGAGCAAAGCTGTAACAGTTATAAACTCTTTGTTTTCTTCTTTTTTAAACGTAGGATTACGTTCCTCCATAATGGTTCTCCGGAAAGCAAAATTTCAGATGTACTGCGTCGCGAATTATAATTTTGGCAGCGCGCCAAACCCAGTCTGTATCTGACGTGTGTGTGTGTGTGTGTGTGTGTGTGTGTGTGTGTCTGTGTATATATATATATCAGTGGCGCACCTAGGGGTTGAACCAAGGGCCCCCCCAAGGGTACATAATACATATATACATACAAAAGAGGTAAGTAACGATAAGTAATCCTACGTTAATAACCCGCGGTAGTTTCGTTAGAAGAGACTACCTGAAATTATTTTTTTCATTACTACAACGCCTACATTTTTGAGCGACAACATGCCCGTACAGTAGGACATTAACGTTATATTACATTTCTTATTAAAAAAATGGGCGGTACGTATAAATGTATACGATGCGTGCTACTTTCAGCAACATTCATTTGATTTATTCTATTTTTTTGATGGAGGAGTTAGAATGAAAATAGTAACAAAGCATTTCATGTTAAAATTTTTTTTTAAGTCGAAAACGTGTGTATAATTTAACTTTTACTGAAGTATAGAAATTTCAAAGAAACCCAATGGAATTTAAAATCTCGAACATTCTATTCAAACGCACTTTACAGAGCTGTTTAGTTATTAGCGTCGGAAAAAAAGGAAGTCAAAAAGGATAAAAAGAAATTTTATCGAATCATGTGTATGCATAAAAATATATGGGATTTAAAGTGAATGGAACAGTTTCGGTTATTCATAGTGAATAATTCAAAATGCATTCTTCCATTAAAATTGCAGCATCAAAAATAACTACTAAATGTGCGAGAAACATGCACTTTTTTACCGTTCATATTAGTCAGAGATTACTTAAAACACTTAAAAATCCTTTTTCCTGATCTTGATCTAAAATAATTTTTTTTCTTTAATTAGAATTGTTTGATTGTCGAATGTGATGTATAGAAAAAAACAGATGCAGAAAGGTCCTAACTATCTTCTTATTTTTCATGAATATGGGATATATATATATATATATATATATAATATATCTATGAATAGTGATTTGGGAGAAATGAAGATCCTGCAGTGTTGGTGTTTGGTCTATGTAAAATATGCATGATTTATGATCAAATCAGGGTTTCGATATTGCAAAGCTGAATAACTTTTCTTTAGATCAACTCAACCAGTAGATCAATCCTTCTTTTAAGTGAAGACATGCAAAGTGATAGACACGCTACTTTGGATAAAAAGAAAATCTTAATTCTCATTATGTTTGTTTTGAGAGATGTCTGTTACGCGATTCCTTGGCTTATACTGGGTTAAATATTTTCTGTCTCCCAAATTTGAAGCATTTAAATTTCCAATAATCTCTTTATAGATTAAGAATCATGCTTCATACCACAAGGTATTTTTTTTTATTTTCAAATACTACTTTCCTATAATCCTGTCAAAATGAGCACTTTTATATTCCACTCGAACGTGTGAAATGTAAACACCCGTATCTCCGTTAACATTTAAAAATTTACTTTCGCTTTCAAAAGTTTAATCCTCCCAGCAACAACCTTAACAGTTTAAAGAAGTAAATAAACGCACTAAACTTGAAAACTGATTGCAAGCACATCCGCTTTATGGATTATTTTCTGTGCACGTTGCCTTATGGTGCGTTAAAAAGGCAAATAGCCTCGTAACGGGTTGTTAAAATATAAGTCTCTACTCCCACTCCTATGCGGGTGGAATTGAAAACTGTCCCGATTTTTGTTTATTTCAGTCCTCTGGCCAGGGGAAGCTTAAGCTTTCGACAAGATACTTCAGCTTTCTAGATTGCAAGACGATGACAGAATGAGGTTACAACCAGTTAATGTTGGTAGTCTCCAAATGTTCTTTGCTGGATTTTATAAAGGGGAAGAGTTTATTTTGAACAGCCATTCAAAATATATATCACAGAATAAAAACGAGATCATTTATTTTAGAGCGAAAATTTTTTAAAGAAAGAAAATAAAAAAGCAGTACTATTTTCTCTATTTACACAGAAAATCAGCTAAGCTTTCAAACGAGACTGCTTGAAAAACATTTATTTAAGTAAATGCAAACATTAAATGCAGAGCTCCATGCTTGTGAGCAACACGTATTTTTAAATGTAAAGATGAAAACACAAAATGCGTCATGAATCCATAGATATCTAAACCACCCTAGAACTACAGAAACTTCTTCGTATATGAAAATTAGTAAAAAGGAAGAATTCCTTTCTTTCAATTTAAGTATTCATAATTGCGTTAAAAAATTTTTGTAAGAATAAAATTATTCCACAGAAACTAGACGGGAGAAATTTTTATAGAAAACGCATAAACAAAAGAAATAATTATAAGCATTTTTAAGGACTATAATTTGTTTTTTCAAGAAAATTAATTTACTTGGCTAATGTACTTTTTCGAATCAAACTCAAAAACACATGTATAGAAAAGGATTAAAATGATTTTATTATATACTCAATAAAAGTTTGTCCGCTTTTGGCAGTAAAATACCCAAAATATTTCCTACTTATTATGAACAACAAAATAGAAATTTGTGTAATTAACAAGAAAATTGTTTGTTCAGCTAAGAAATTATTTTTTCTTTTACCTGTGAAACACCCTTTTAGCTCAGGCGCTACTTAAAATGAAAATTTTGTGCTCGAATAAAAGTTTCGCTTCAAGTGTTATTTATCTATTTAATTTATTTTCGGCCATAACAACAAATAAAACAAACAAAACTGTTACCTGTTAATTTTAAACACAGCCTTTTGCATCTTTTTTGGGGTGTGTACAAGCTTACTCACTAATTGTTTATATAAATGGAAATTATCTCAACCAATCAAGAACAGAGTTTTAAAAAAACAAATTAGATTTATGTGAGGCTCCGGCAAGAAAATAAACTTTGCCGATGGCAAAATATTCTAAAATGCAAAATAAACGACTGTAAATGTAAACCGAGTTTAAAAGTTCATTTGTAAGCTTACATACCATTTAAGCAATGCGGCTTTTTTGGTGGAAAAAATCATACAGTTCTTAAGATAAAATTAATATTGCTTAATATCACTCACAACGAATAAGTGATATTTTAAAATGGTTTTGGTTTGTGAAAATGTAAAATCACTGGATGGAACTCCAATTCATTATTTAAGATCTGCATCAAATGTTTTTATTATATAAAATCACTTAATCCTGATTTTACAGCCCAAGAGATAAATTGCTTTGAACCTGATTAGAAACAACACATGAGGTCATTTAATCACGTTATTTTAAATTAAATACGTCCACTATGATTAAATGAGAAAATAGAGGAAAGAAGCGATTAATGCCGTTATAAATACGTACGCCCAAATGTGTGTAACAAAAAACGGAAACAATGCTAAATGAAACAAAAAAAATACTGTTGTGTTGCTACGAAATGCAAGAATTAAGAAAAATAAAAGACAATTGTGTTTTACTCCATAAAGCAGCTGATGTTTCCATTCCGCGTTTGAGGTCAAGAACGCAATTTTTTTCCCCTGTTGTCTGCAATGTCGAAATTTCTGCCCTGTCGCGGTTTAAAACGAGGTTATTGCATGGATGTACCTGTATATTCAATAGCATTTGACCAACGACATGCATAGGAAGCTCAAATATGTCGAATGAGTAATCGCAGCACAACAACAATAGTAGCACGAAAGTTCGAAATAAAAAAATAAATTCCTCGCAGCTAGAAATAGCATAAAAAAATTACAAGCCTAAAGACTTCACATTTATTGAATAACTTAGGTTGAATTTTTTTTTTTTTATTTCCACAAAATCATGTATCATGCTTAAAATAATGAATGCCATAAAATTGATAATACGGTAATAAAATACGGTATAAATATTCATCAGATAATTTATAATTCCAAAAGGAAAAACATAATATTGCTTAAAAACTGCTATATTTCATGTAAAATTACCAGATATTCAGGAAAATAAAAGTTTACTACACTCGTACATTAATAACCAAGTAAAGTGTGGTAGATACCAGGTTTCAAAAGGCTATCTCCGATTCTTTTTAGTCGTAGTTACATAAAATCCACGGACGAAGGTTTGGTAAGGAACACTACGGTCAATTTTTGCTACACAAGGGCCAATTAAACCGGGACCTACTACTTAAAGCCGATTCCAAACGTCCATGTGAAGAGTGAGGATTGCATCCACAGATTCTGGTACCGAATGCCAGCGCCCTAGCCATTCGGCTATCGTCCATCAATGGACAAATGAGGCTTGATAAAGTAGCAATTCTGTAATGAGTTAGTGAAGTCAGGAGCAGCATAAGAACGAAAAACAAACTTTATTAGTTCTGGATGAGTGCATTAATATTCGATACACAAGGCCGGAGAGTCTGTGCTTTAATGTTAATTGGATCAAAAATAAAAACTCTTTATTTGTATATTTTTAAACGACAAATTTAGTATAATCAGCGGTAATTTAGTCAATTCTTAATAAGCGCTCAATAAAGTGAAGCTGGTACAATTCTGTTAGTGATCTTGACCAGGCTCAGTTTTTGCTAGCATTGACGAAGTGGTGCCTAAAACTCCACTTTTTATATATCATAGTCAGTTTCGACTTCTATTAAAGGTGATAATTAGGAACATTATATATTTTTTTCAAAAGAAATTAACCGATTTGAAAATAGATGACAGCTTTTTGTACGTAACAATGCAGTCAGCTAATAAAAATTGTAACTGATGAATATTTAAAAAATATATCTAAATGTTTTTTCACAACAATTAATATAAATTATAAATTGATAATAAATGCACTTTTAATAAATTTAAAACAAGGTTTCCTTTTCTTTTAACAATAGTGCCTTTTAATAATTTTAAGAGTAAGAGTTTAAAAAAGCACTCAGATCTCAAATTGCGACATTTTAACATTGGAACTACCATGCCAGTCAAATTTATTGGTTTTATTATTAGTTGAAATAGGTTTATCTTAACTGCTCGTGGTTCTGACGTTAAAATAGTTGGGATATTATGATTAGAATTATTCTATTTAATACACTTTTTAATGATTTTCATAAACATACAAATTACGGATGTTTGGTTTACTTATTTCTATCTTAAATTTTAATCACATCTTGCACTTTATTTTTTAACTATGAATTGCATTTAAGACATAATAGTGATTTTATTTATTTTTTATTGGCATATCAAGTTACTCGGTTAAAGAAAGAAAATATAACAAGAATTCAGTATATATGGCTATTGTATACAGATTAAAATGTTAAAGTATATAGAAATATAGCTCCATGAATTCAGTAACTTATCCTTAGTAAAATACATAAGGTATTATAGTAGACAACTTTAAATACTGCACATTTATTATTTTTTAATATTCATATCTTGTAGTTAATCCGTGGAAATTCTCGGTACCACGAATGAGTAAGCGAAATAAATTCTAAGAATTTCTTTCAGATCGATAACATCTTCAGTTTGAATATGTAAGGAGTTCGAACTGCAAGTTATCTCTCAAAATATAGAACTGAAGGACGGGAATTTAATTGCAACCGAATTTAATTCAATTACGACTAGAGAAAAGATTGGGAACATAACGCGGGATTTACGCTTGTCTTAACACTTTGAAAGAGGCCTCCAATGCTAAACATCAAACGCTTTTATAAAAGAATGAAAACAAACTTAAAATACAGATTCGGGATTGAAAGCGTGCAGATAATGATTGCTTACAGGTACTGAGCAGGAATTTTTAATGCTAGCCATGTTTGCGTCCGAATAGAAGATACTTGGATTTTGATGAAGGTGACATTAAACAAGGAAGAAAAACTCTCGATTCAATTAAACTCGATTGAAGCAACAAACATAATGCAAGCGCGAGCGTGTGTGTGTGAGTGTGTGTGTTTTAAAGGAAAACTACAAATTTGCTCTCCAGTAATGGATGGATAGTTGAGAGCTCAACGTCATCTTATGCTACACAATTCTAGTAATATATTATCCAAATAAAATGCCTATTAATCAACTCTTTGTGACTATTATTTTACATTAAAAGAGTAAAAGTGAACGAAACAGATCATTATAAACACCTAAACATTAAGATATTGTAACAAAAATACAAATATAAATGTTAAAAAATATGTATTTTGTAGTTTAACTATTAATGTCTTTAAATTTGATTTATTGAATTAACTGAACTTTTAATTATTTCATGTACTTTGTAACCCTTGTGATATTTGATTTATTAAAGCTTAATTACAACTTCGGTTACATTTTACCATTTGAAAACCAATTTGCAATGAATGCACAATTTCATATCATTTATTATACAATGAAAAATAAAAGAAAAACACGTTAAATAAATAGAAAGGTTAATAATCAACTTTTGCAGCTAAAAATATGTGGTATATATATATATATATATATTTCAAATTACGAGACTATTACCGTAACTTGCACAGAAAACTGATAATATGCTTATGAAGCTTTTTAAAGCAATTTCATAGGAAAATTTTGCAACCACAAATCACCCTGAGCGGAATAGATATTGTCACACGTATATCAATAACTTGGATTCTAAACTCTTGAACTAATATTTCAAGAAAATATGCGCCAGTTTATATATTGAGAAAACGAAAGCTGTTACGTTTACAACCTTAAAAAAAAGGGGGGGGCGTAAAATATATTTTACTTTAAAGTGACAGGTGCATGAGAAATAAAGAGTAGCTAGCTCTGTACGCAGAAATAATATCAGTTTCACTTAATAGTTAAAATTTTCCCACATATGTTATCAACAGCTATACATTTCATCGACAAAATACTGAAATTTTGTTTGGTTTAGAGAGCTACTGTCATCATATCAAAATGTTTAAATATAAAAAAGAACTATTGCTTCTATATTTTCCCTATTGAGGATGATGTAAAAAAAGTTCATATAAACAAGAACGGAAGTATTCTTTTGTTACTAACAACCATCACTGTGACAAATGTTTTAGTTTGTAAATAAAATGAGGCAGTCATTTTGTTTTAAGTCTTGATTTCTGTCCTAAACACGTCAGTAACAAGCAGGCTATATATATATATATATATATATATATATATATATATATATATATATATATATATATATATATATATATAAAATAGATAGATAGATAGATAGATATAGAGATAGAGATAGAGAGAGAGAGGGAGAGGGAGAGTATGACAGTCTTTGTTCGAGAGAAAAAGTTCTGTCAAATAACTATTCTTTAATCACACAATAATACAAATGCTCAATTGTTGTCGGCAATGTAGTCCCAAAACGTTTGATTAAATTATTTTTACATAGGAAGTAAAAAAGTGATAACATAGCGATTGAAGGAAAATTCCCACTTTTGATTCACAATAACAAAATAACGAACTAAAGAAAGAGGGGGAAAAAATAATGACTCCTAAATAGTTTTCCCTTTTAACTAGCTTAGCCCGGTATTTTACCCTTAGTAAGGAGAAAATATGAAGTTGAATAGCGGTTTTATTTATGCTTTTCATGAGCTTTGCATAAATTGAACTTAGCAAAGAATAAATGATAAATACATAAGCGAATTAAATAGAATATACAGACATGAAAAAGAAAAGATTTTATACTTTAAACCATGATGAATGGATTTGGGAAAGGCAAAAAAAGGAGAGCCTTAAACGAAAAATAAGACATAGGCAAACTTGAAAAAGCAGGTACTTTGAGTCTAAGTAGAATATACTGTTTGCAGAAGTTGTTTTTCACGTTGTATTCGTTTGATCGATCCTAGAAAAAAAAAATCTGGAAGCTTTAGGATCTCAAAGACCTCAGGGAGATGAAGAGTACTTACTAAAGGAAACAAAATTCTGGAAATAATTTTTTTTTATATATAAATAGTTTGTTTACTCTTCATATTAAGCGATTTATAAACTGATTGCTGAGCAGCCGATTTTGTTTTATATGCCGAGTAAAAAGCCGCCGAGCTTAAGTTGGAGTGGTTTAAGATGTACCGTCTTATCTGAATTATGCCGGAGAAAATCAAATTCAATTTTCCATAACATTGCGTAGCATCTGTATCCTCGGGCTATTTAATTCAGAAAAATAAATAGTTTTTTTATTTTGAGTATTTTAAAGAAGTTTAGGGTAAGGAGAGTAAACACTTCGAAGTGCACCAAAAGAAAAAAAACTTAGCGAATTAATCGGGAAATATGTATTTTGTAAAGTCATTGTAAATTTTCTTAGACTTAAATAATTTATTAATTTTCGAAACTTTTCTTTTGGTAGGGAATACCTGGATTTTAAGTCAGTTGAATAAACTAATCAAGCGCATTCATTTGCATCCGCTTCTTAAATACATAAAATTCTGCATTTTAAATCTTCAAAATTTTGAAGTAAATTTTTGAACTTTATACTTAACCATAATTAGAATAACATAATTATGGTTAAGTATATTTTGCAAGTGAAAAAAAAAATGTACTACTTTGAAATTTTATCAGTATACCTAGATAAATTAACAAGTACTGTATAATAACTAGCACTAATTACGTTATTTTAACATTTAATAGCATTAATTAATAAGACTAATGAATAATCTCCCTTAACAACGGAAGAAAATTATTACGAATATTTAAATTTCACTATGAAAATATTATTTAAAAAGTTGTTTTGATGTTGGTAAGAGCTTTAAATAGATGATAGGAAAGTTCACAGAATCGCAGAATAAATAACGTGCATCTTTATACAAAATTCCTTTTTGCTAGTTTTGCGAGTTCATTGATATTTCCCTTTATTATCTCGTTTCTAGAGATTAAATGAGCAGCGAAAAGGGTGATCACAGAACATTATCAACTAAATCTGGTATTAAATCAAATCTAAAAAAACTGAACTATTTTCGCTGTCATAGCTATGTAAAAATTTTCGCATATATCTTTTACAGAATTAACATAGATTTAAATCGTAAAAAGACAAAACTCGTAATAAATACTATGTTATATATTTAACATATGCAAAGCAGTAAGGAAAAATAATGCAAGAAAATGACGGAAAATTTATAAACAGGGAAACGTGTTCTCCCACGAAGGTCTTTAAATAGAAAGAATTGACAGACGCGGAGGAATTCTAGGATTAAATCAAAACAAGACACTGAAATTCATTGGTATTTAAGTTTTCTAAACGAGGTCAAGACCATAACGCTATGAGTTGCTATTCAAAATGATGCAACATGACAGAATTAGAAATAGAATTTTATGCGGATGAGACATGGTACACCATTTGTATGCGACGTTGGTTTAAAAATGTCTTACTCATTGAAAAAAACTGAAAGAAAAGACTTTCAGAAACAAAAGCAAGATTAATTTAAACGCCTGTTGTGCTTATTTCGAGGAGATAGATTATATGTATTTGAGAGGGCGAAGGAAACACGGAAGAGTAAAATGTAACTGAATGTGTAGCTGAGAATAGGAATAAGATCTAAGATTGACGCAATACGAAATCAACGCTGTTACTAGTGAGTAGCATTTACTAATAATAGCCAAGGCGTCTTTGATGTGACGGTAAAGTGCGTGGTTATACACTCATGACCGCCAAATATAATCAAACAAAGAAAAATGTGGAAAAGAAAAAGCGGAGAGGGGACAACTTGCCAGGAATGAATCTCATTTCTTAAAGTATTAATGACAAAGTGACGTTTCGCCATGACAAACTCACAGACTTTTCACAGAATATGATCAAAGAATATACAAAAAAAGATGCAAGACAAGCGATATAAAAAGTTAAAATTGAAATTCATGACGCATGGTAAATAGGATTTAAAGCTAAATCAAGTAAAGATTATTTTTAAATTTAAGTCATACAGGGTGTAAGACTCGATGTTTTTTTTTCTTTTACAAAAATGTATAATCAATAACAAGATATTCTAGAAAGTATGAGTTTTAACAGGTTCTATTAATCTTAAAAGATTAGCCTGTCCTATGCTAATATAACTAAAATTAAATATTCCAACAGAGCTAGATAATTATAGGAAGAATGTAGACAAAAAATAAACAGAAATCAAGTACTCAGGGCTCTAGGCACCATAAGGCAAGATTCTGTAGTAGTGACGGAACTATACCAGAAATCGAGGTAACCGACTGGTCTCGTCATCAGAGAGCCTAACAAAATCAGTTACCTCAAGGGGAACTTTCTGAATAGGATGCAGGTCTAACCAAAAGACATCCCAAGGCCCCGAGATCCCTATTGAAACAGATAGTCAAAATAAATCACGGACAACTTGCATATATGGTGCGCTGAGCCCTAAGTACAAGTACACATACAAACCTAAAGAACACAAATGAAAAGACAGAAGTACACGAAGACAGAAAAGTAAAGATGCTCACATACCTAATTCAGTGAGTGACAGTTATAGTCAAACAGCAGCCAATTTTTACACTAGGAGTTACGTCACTGTAGCAAAACCACAGCGCCACACCCCATTGAAGTTTAAAGAAAGTAGGAAAACAGAAAACCCTATCCTAAACGTCCTTAAAATATACCCAAGTTTTCAACGCTAGGGTAGGTTTTCAGTTAATTTGTTCGGCAGTCTATGCCCGCTTTATAAATTTTTAGCTTGTGTTGTATTGTTTACATTATTATACTACCTGTCCTATGCTACTTACAAATTGCGCAATAAAACATTTTATAATAATCGGATGTCACCAAGTACTATGACTAAAGCATGAAATTAAATGAATTTTACTCTCCGAAAATACACAAAATCTCAATGATAGTTCACTTTTTTGGCTACAGGGGATTTAAAATAAAATATCCAGATGCTGCACTAAGAGCAGGAAAGGAAAGGAACGTATAGTTATCATAAAAAAGAATTAAATTACATGTTAATGGTTGCGGCAAAGCATAAGTAGAAAACAGAGCTGCAGAAGAACAATTTGTACTATTGATTCATTTAGCAGGCAGATAAACGCTGCAAGATTAATGATAATAGAAAGTTACATCAGCGCTAAGTTCAGAGAGGAATAAAACAGAACAAACAGTTTAAACAAATTAATGCGACTCGCCAGATAGAAACGTAATCATGTTTAAGCTCATAAATTATGTTCTCACAAATGAAACTGCGAAAAGAAGATACCGGCACGTGAAATCTACATATTTGTACTATCTGCAGATCAATAAAAAATATTTAAAAAACTTAACTTACCAGACAGTCACATAAGCGAGCTTAAGCCCGTAAATAATTTTCTCACTCATCAAACTTAAAGTAAATTCCAACAAGATGAACAGGAAACATTCTGGCAGGCATAAATAGGTGACGAAACAGTTAGAAATTACGAAATCATCACGTACTGTCCGGATACAAAATGTGTTGGTGGGGCCAACGCGAAATAGAACTAACTGACTTGAAACATCACAAGTTTTTGCAGTTGTTCATGTAAGCGTTGCCGCGAGAGCATAATATACAAACTAGCCAAGGTAAAAGGCCATTGCCACTAAACATCCAAAAAACGGCTCCGCTTGGCTTCATCAGAAAGGATGTTAAAAGGAATAAAGAGGTAACGCAGCATTAGCAGACCGTTCTGTAATGGGTTAAAATTATACAGCGTATTTTCCGAGCGGAATTCCCTTAGATCTTCCTTTCTTTCTGAGATTTTAAAGAAAAAGGAATACAGAAAGAAAAAAAATCTGAAGTGTCCTTTGGAGCGGCAAAAACGAAATAGAGGGTTTACTCTGTAACCGAATGGTTTTGTATAAAGTAATTGGATACCAAGGAGTGAAGCATAAAGACATATCCAACAGTTCAAGTAATTCGCACTAGCCTTAACCTGACAATGAATTACAAAGCGTTTTTAATCTTAACAATGTAATGTCTGATACTCAATCATACAAGTCAGTGAAACAGCTGTAATTAATTGCAACAGAAGATCTAATCAAGTTTTTTATGTTCATTATATATATACAGGACTAGTATGCTCATTAGACTGGGTAAATACTGTTGCATATGATAAATATTTTTCATTAATGTATATTTCGTAATTAAGTTAACCCGTGATAAAATGTTTTCCCGAGTAAAAATTCCATGAGCGGTCATAAAGACATTTACATCAATTTAAGAAGACTTATTTATGTGAAAGTTTAATAAACAATATTCTGATAAAATAATGAAGGTTTTCGAGGGAAATATGTAATACTGTTAGATTATAATATTTATCCGCAACAGAAGAAAGTAAGGTAAACGAAATTCCCCATTCTACTAATCCCTATTAAAAATATACGAGTATATTAAATTCTCTAAATTACACTTTTTGACACATTTGATGCCACAAGCTACCCATTAAGTTCTCGTGCATTAGATGTACACCTACGCAAAATAAAGTTTTGTAAATCTGTGGAGTTTAAATTTGCAGTTAAACTTCAATGTAGTATAATGTGCTACTTTAACTAATAAGGATAAGTACTCAAGCGTATTGCATTTTTTTTTTTGTGATAAAAACTACGTAAATCTCAAAAACCACACGTGTAGTGCGGTTTGAGATATTTGTGGCTTCTGACAATGTCGGTATTTTTGAAGACTCAAAATAGTCAACTACCTCAGTGTTATATATTTTTTTTACCTTAGTATCTGACCCCAATTTTAGCGGGGCAAAAATACTGAAATTTTTACTTTTGATATAAAACACAGGAACGAAAGGGATTGCATATGTTATTTTAAAAATTATAATAAGACAATGTTTTAATAAGGAATTTTGTGTTTTTAATTTTGTAATCCATTGTGCAAGTAAATCAATGACAAACTGACTCTGATCTAGAAAGTAAATATTCAGATTTCTTAATCTCAAATTTTTTTTTTTTTTTTTCGAAAGAAAATTTCACAGGATATACTTCAACATTTTTGTCTTGATCTGAATAATTATATCCCCAATCAATAACTTAATCAAATGAAATTTTTTAAGATATATTTCGAGAAAATCCATCGATTGGTCTAAATATTGATGACATAGCTAACATAAAGGTCGGATTTCAATCTTTGTGAATATTTTCGGATTTATAAGTTTTTCAAAAGACATTGGTTAATTATTCCAGTTACTAATTTAGAAGGAACATATTATTAAAAATAATGGGTAAATAAAGTTAAAATCACTCAAAATGTAAAGATTTCAGTGTAGTATTCTGTCAGAAATATCAGTTTTCAAAAATTTATTTTAAGTCATTGTAAATTCTATTAAAATGAACAAAAAACTGTTGTAATTAAAAAATCGTAGCTAAATAAAATATCAACATCATTATTTATGTACATTAATTTATATTTTATTAGATGTAAATATTTTTCTGATACTATGAGAAACATTACCTCAACATACAATTACATGAAAATCACCATTCTGGTTCTCTGTACCAGTGGTCAGTAAATGTATGGGATATCAATATTATAGTTTATTCTAGACAGATATTTATCACCCAGGGCAATATTATAATAGCTAAGATTATCGTCTTCTGAAAGTAAACTTCTTTAAAACACTCTCATGTAATTATGCACACACACACCTGTACAACTGTAAAATAATTAAGATGTAACGCTTTTAAGGGGGGGGGGGGGTGTTCGAAAAGAAAATTTTGTAAAATCCATTTTAAAAATCAAAATTCGGAAATTGAGTTTTACATACCAATATGTGTAATCTGTTAAACTACTATAATTTTATAGTAGTTTATAAGTTAGATCTAAGTAAATAAACTTAGTTTAAGAGGACCTAAGTCAAAATAACGCTTTGGCTAATGGATTAATTTATCATAACAGTGTTTGCTTGTTAGCTCAAATCTCATTTAGAGGGACATGGCCCAATGATAAATCGTTAGTCGTGACCACTAATAAGAGCCTTTAGCAAACACATCCAGTCTGATTATATCTCCGTCTAAAGTCGTAAATCCGATTAAAGCAAAAAATTGGAGAGATAACACAAATGAGTTGCGATAGATGCGTTTGATACAGACGTGAGGGATTATGGGATTAATTCAGGATCTTTAAAAGGGCAAAGAATGCGGGGTATAGTGTGGACGAAATTCAAAAGCTGGAGTGACTATCCTTCAGAAATAAATCAGATTAAATTCTTAAAATATCCCGAAAGGAGAAAGGACATCACCATAGGTAAAAAGCATCAAAATTTATTCAAAACAGATTTACAAGACTTGTAAATTTGATTCTTGAAGAAATTTCCCCTTTTAAAATGACGAATATATCCTCGGCTTTCAAATCACAAGCCGTATCACTACCATTAAAGTATATCACCTGATTTTTCTTTTCTTTTTTTATTATGACAAATGAAGGCTCATTAAATAATTGAGTAGATGAAAGGACAGTTTAATTCTCAGATTAGCTTTTTCGTCCTTCGGGCACTCAAATCTCTAATAAGCTTCTCGGTGTCACATAATTCATACTTGATGGGAGTCGTCTTATGAAGCGACAGTGTACATGTCAAGCAAATAGAAAGGCGAAAACCATGGTGCAATTTTCTGCGCAGAAAATAATCCGTTAATCTAGGGAAGAAAATCCTTAGGAGAAAGGATTTTGAGCGCATCAAACTACTTATCACCGACAGAGGAAATTTAGATGAATCAGAATTAAAAGGAGTGCGGCGTTAAATGAAGACGGGATAAGCAGAATTTTCATGACAAGCCCTCAATTAAATGACTTTTCATCGTCTATAAACGTGACGTTTTAAGTAATAATCAGAATAGAAGCGATTCAATTAGAATTATTTGTACTAAAATATTCTAACCACATATTTAAACTTAAGTAATACAATACATTTTACATCATAATAAACGAAATTTTATTTGCATAAACTTCAAATTACATTTAAATCAACATAATAAATTAGTTAGATAATTCAAACGTTAAGTTGCAGGACATATTCTGCATATGAAACAAATATATCTGAAATTATTTACTAGTTGGTGAGCCTTGGTAGCTGAAACATATGTATCTATGACTTGTGGATAAATCCAATTAGTTCTCAACAACTAGTCCATTTTTCTCCAGAGATGACAGCATGCATGTTGGCTACAGATATTTACACATATGTATTATTTCTTCCCGTTTTAGCAATTTTGAATATGGCTGTTATTGATTTTCAATTTATTTTCTATAACATTTTTTGCAAGTCCTTCTCTCCTTTTACTCGGGGTGGTATTTAGCGAACTTCCTTTTTTTTTTTTTTTTTTTTGGGGGGGGGGGGGGGGGGGCATTAATACACATTTGAAAAAATGCAGTTGCAATCTGTTTCAATTAATCAATTAATGCTATTTTTATTCATCGATTTTTACAGAAAACTTTTTTTACGTGAAAAAATATTTGCTTATAATTGTATAAATTAGACATAAATATAAATCTGCACTTCTCTCAGATGCCTAACGTTTACTGAATGCAATTAAGATAATTATAACAGCTTGTTTCCTGAAAGCATAAGCATACCATTTCTATAACCGAGAAAGAGGATTATTATTAATTCCGTTTTCTCTTCCAATAAAAATCCTCTTAATAGTAACATTTTCAGTCATTCCACAATAGTCAAAACTTCAAAAATTTCTCTTGGTATGTACTACCTTTGTAGTCCGATTTATACACAATTGCATGATTTCTTCAAGTTCTTAAATATGCTCCCATTACAATAACTGAATGAAATAGAGAAAATAAATAATAATTGATACTATAAAGGATATTGAAAAGGTCAGAAAGTATTTTGTTGTAAAGCTTAACAAAATTTTAGACACATAAAGAGTTACATTTTTCCCCTTCACATACAATATAAACTGTATTAAGGGAATACACGAGTTTAATGACCAAAAATATCGAACTGATAACTGAATAGGATTCGATATTTTATTCAACTTTTGCAGTGTAATACGGTAAGTTTAATAAAACAGGTGTAAATTCATTAATCACACCTAGATTTTTTTTAATTAATCAGATTTTTCTTTATTTTACCTAATGATGAAAGTTTTTTTCAATTAAATAGATTTTCAATTTATGAACAAATATTTTAATATTTTTCCGTTAACCTCTCTTAAAAAGCATAAAAAAACAATCAATACAGACACAATAAAATATAGCGACATGGATTATAACTCCACTTCGATTCTAAACAACAAGCGAGTACCAGCTTTACACCACATTAGAACAATTCGTGTATTTCTAATATTGTGTTTGAGAATAAGGCTTATGTTTTAAAATCCATCCATATATAATAATGTTTGTTAAAATAAATCTACAATAATTTTAAAATGTAGATTGTGGAAGACATTGTACACCAATTATTCATTTCCTCTAGCAAAATTGCTTACTTTGACAGCTTACTTCCAAAGAAAATATCTAGCGGTTACTTAAATGAAAGTCAAAAATCTATGCGTCAGAAGTGATCGATATTCTAACATAGTTTTCTCTGAAATCACTGTACAGGATGCATAAAATAGATCTTGAAAGACAAAAATAATAACTTTTCCCGGATACAGCGCGGTTGGGGAGTGAAAATCTTATTTTGGTAGTTTAGTCAGATTTGACTGCCATTCTGACGTATCGGTGGGCCAATCTTGTTCCGCACCGTTGCCAAAGCTGTCATGGCAGTCTAATATTGCCGAGCGTGGGAAAACTGGGATAATTTGAAATACTTTCACAATGATTCGTACAGAAAGAATGAAAGTAAAAGAAAAATTACAGTGCGTTGTTAAGCAATTTGATTTGATCCAGATTTCAAAAGTTGAAATCCATTCTCTACCAAATAAACATAGCAATAATAACACTAAATTCAACCAGTCAATCTTAATTAAAAGAACAGAGAAATGATATTTTTCGAATTTTCTCATGTCTATATACCTGTATTCTATTGCCAGAAGATGAGATAAGTCTGGTCCTTAATCTGTGAAGTCAATAACACGAACGTGGTGAATGGTTTAATACTTTATATAGATAAGTGCCTTGAAATCCAGACTATTTTCTGTTTTTACAATAGTACTGAAGATATACCAATTTAAAAAATATTCCTAATAAAGAATCCATTTAATAGATTTAGAGCTATAAAAACAAAGTATAACTAATACTACCAAGAATTACCTTGCAGTATCTTTGCATTGCAAAATTAGATATATTTTCGGATACTTATGATTCAAATACGATTTATTTGGGTATTCAGTTTGGCCATTTCAGCGTCAGAGATTGCAGTTTTTAAGCTCATTTACCGACTGGGTTAACGAATTTTAGTATGTTTTGCAATAACCTCAAATTTCATACCTTCCGATAATTATAGTAAAATATAAAACTTATAATCTGTAAGCAAAATATGAAACAAATATTCTCAGTAGTAATTCCCACAGCTTGTTTTTCAGATTTAAACGAACCAAGACCTAAGATTATAGAAATATAACCCAACAGCTGTTACAAAAATAAGAAACTTTAAGCAAACGGGAACGGTCCCATCTCAGAATACTTTTCATACTTCACAGATATTTTGTTATTTGGGTTTGGTTACAGTGTGATTTGAACTGTGTAAAGTGCAAAATATTTAAATATTTTCTGGGAGATTCAAGAAAACGGATCGTTTTGTTCCAGTAACAGTAACCTAATAAAGTTCACATTTAGAGCAATTAAAAATATATCAAATATTACAAAAGGATTAAACTTCTACATTTATAATAAACGAAAAAGATAATGAAATAAACCCTATTAATAAAGTTATATTTAATTATTTTAGGAATCAGAGAATCCATATGATTATGAAAATTATCATAAAGCTTTACACACGTAACACCTAAAAAATAATATAAAACAGAAAAAAAAATCGATAGCTTGCGAGATTTTTTTTCATTCACAACCCCATGATCCATTAACTTGTTCTCTGTAAGGAAGGATTAAGCTGAGTCCCGGAGTCTCCAGAGGAAGTTGGGATAACTAAAGCGTGACTTGAATCGTAACTAAGAAAACATCATCAGGGACAAGTACTATTACACTGCTAATCAAACATCTATAGCCGTACCACCCAGAATTCAAAGATAGAATTTTAAGCATAGTCACGACAGAAAATAAGTAAAAAAAAATGTAAGCCTAACTGGGCCGAAAGCCTTTTTCATTTTTAATTTTACACAAATATTGATGAAAGGAAAGATATTGACGCACATGTTAATACAGGTTTAAAAAATAGCCGACAACATTTTGGTACAAAGTGTAAGTATAAAAAAGATTAAATTCTCTTACGACCATAATGTTGTATAATACTAAAAATCTTTTGGTTATAAGTTTTTATAAGTAATCTTTCAGTTCATCTCAGTTACCTATTAAATACATAATGCTAACAGTTACAAAATACTGTTAGCATTATGTATTTAACAGTGACTAAATACTAAACTAAATTAAAACTATACGTGTTTCATTCTGATTCCTACTAAAACCTTCGTATTTTTCTTACAATCAGATTCCTTAGAGATCTCCTATGTTTCTTTCATTTTTGTAGAAATAGACCATCTGTTTTTTAAATTGTAGTTTCTATTTAAAAACACACAGAGTTTAGCTTGATTTTTCCTAAAGAAGGATGAGAGGGCTAAATTTTCGCTTGGTCTCCTAACCATTACTACTTTTGGTAACGATTGCACAGCACGTATTTTCAATGTAGCATTTACCGAACGTAGAGTTTTAACTCCTGTAGACAACTTTATTCATTCCCAATATATGCAAAGTTTTATATTATATTAGAAAACAACATTCTAACCAATTTATTTTAATTAAAGCATCCGGGGCATTTCGTGTCTCATAAAACTATCAATGAAACAACAGGAAAGAGATAGATTAGGTGATGGATTGTTAAACCGTCACTATGTTGCAATTCACAGGTGTAAATGTAGCTGTTTACAAACAGTATAAAAGAGTCCGCTTGCCAAGCAAATCATGAACATCTTGCAATGTGTGCAGTTAGTATGTCAAGATTCACGCTAAAGAAATATCTTGTACATGCGAAAAAAAAAAAACTCTTCTGTTAAAATTTTCGAGAAACATTCCCGCCTATAACTAAAAACAAAGTTTTTTTGGCACCAGGCTTAGACGGTATTCTCCTAGGAATATCCTAGGCTAGAGAATTCCCTGGCGGGTAGATGAAAATGTGAAAAAAAACCTTTTTTTTATGTCTATGTTTTTAGAGCTTTGTCTTTTTTCCCCCATGTGGGATGCACTCCAGAACTTTCACGTTGTAGTTTTCGTACATCCCTTGTTTGGCAAAGCGATGGCTTAGAATTATTTTATTATGTTTTTGAAAGTATTGTAATGGTACAAGAAACTTATGAATATTATAGACATGTCACATACATACATATTTATGTGTGTGTGTGTACATACACACAAGCCTCTGTAGAAAGAGAATTAGCAACTAGGATAAAATTGAAGTTCATCCTAAGTTATTTACCTTGGAGGTCTATCAATAGTTGTTAAAGCAGAAAAATATCAGTCACTGGGCATCAGAATAATATGGTGTCAAGGCAATTGTGCAATTTATTCTTTGTTTGGGCAAATGCATTCATGAACATGCACTCTTATTGAGAGTATACTTTTTTCCATAACAATAATTTAAATTTTCTCCCTTACTTTTGCGAAGTCTAAGAATTTCCATTGTATGTGATATAGATTGTCATGAAAAAATAAATGTTTAGGAAGATAAGAAATCAATTGTTGCCAAAAAACTTTTTTTTGCAATAAATTAGGTGGAAGGGACGCTTTCTGATGTAGAGTACTGTCTAGAAGAAATTGAATTGTATATTGTTTAGGAGGTAGAAAAAAAAAAAAACCTCTAACACTCTTCCCCTATCGGATAAGCAGTCTTGTATCTTAGATATTGCCGATAAATAAAGGTTATTGTAACTTACGTTACACAAGAAAAAAAATTCAGACAAAGACACAGGTAACTGTAACAACATCTGCGAAGTTATTGATTTTTAAAAATTATTTGTTTATGCACACGAAACAATCTCTAATTACTTTGTAGCAAAACACTTAAATTAGTAATAATCACGTTTTTAAAATTGTTTTTTAACTTATCTAGTTTTATTTGCATATAATAATTTTCTGAAAAGAGCATGCCTTATTTTGCACTCATTTACTGACTATCAGTTAACAAAGTTTTAAAATTATTGCTATATGACCGATCTTTAATAGTACAACAAATTTAACGCCATATATTTCCGTTTCACAGACATATAGTTTCAGACCTTCCCTCATTTTCATCAGAAAGCCCACTCTCTTAAAGAAAAGAGGTTTTCCCCATTGCATATATCCTTGCGTTCGGCTTAATTTCTTTTTTCGAAAAGAAATTCAGCCGCATCGTTTTGTCTCTTATCATAGGGACACTGTACAATCTATTTTGAGGTACCGCCGGCTAAGCAAGAATCGAGTTTGGGAAATGGATCTAATTTTAGAAGCCCTTTTGTAAGTATAGCGAGATTTTTTTTTTTTCCCTTCTGGCAAGCTGCATGCCACACGGTTAAATCGAAGTTAAAGAAGACGGTCCACAACAGAAGGCTTGGAGATAAGGGAGAAGAAATAGAAGATAGCTTAACAGCCTCTCTATATCTCTTCAATCCGGGTTCAACCTCCCGTTGACTCACTCAATGATGGGATGACAGAGGGTGAGAGTAAAAGCGCTAACAATACTGTGTCAGCCGGCCATAAAAGTAAGTGAAATCTTGTTAGAGCGTCACGGCAACACTAACGCTGACACGGAATGTTTTGCGTCAACATGACCATTATTGTGCTTTGACAACAACAACAACAACAAGTCCGAGGGAGATCGGACTGAGGGGTGACAAATGCCCGAGTCTTTGATGATGTTACTGTTCACGGACTTAATTGCAAATGAGCATTAATTTCATACAAAGAGATCTAGTTGGAACGGATCCCGAAAACATAAAAATTAAAAATACTTAATTTTTCAATTAAGTTTTTTGAGCTGATTTATAGGAATTTAAGGTCATTTTCATTTAATTTAGTTAATACAAAAGCCGGGCTTTATAAATAAAAGATTAAGAAACTGCAGTAAAAGAAGTCTAAGTAAAAAAAAAATATGCGGGAAGTTTTTTTATGTACTTTAAGTAAAGGTTTTTTCCGAATCTCTCAGTTGTATTCAATATGTTAAGTATTGCTAAGCATTGACAAAATTTTTTATCACTAGGACCCTCCCCATCTAGTTCACTTCTTACAGGTTGATAAGGGAAGAAAGTATGCAAATACATTTTATTATTAATAATTTAAAATAATCCTTGACATTTGGCAGTGTATAGCTAAATTAAAATAATGCTTCCTATAATGTTAATTAGAGGTGAATAAGGCAGGATTTTTCAGGAATTTCATTTCCAGAGATCCGCAAAGGAATACAGAAGACACAGCACACGGCCTCTCATAACAGCTGAACGAATTAGGGTTTAAATCTAAGAAACAACCATATCTTTCATCTTTTTTAATGTTTCTGAGTTTCATTATGAGATGGGCTGGTATACGGGTAATAGATGTGAACAATAAATTTCCCAACTTTGAGTTTTAGAATATTTATTTTTCGTAAAAGTTGTTAAAAATTAAATAAAATTATTCAAAGAAAGCTGCATTAGCCACTAGTCATAAAAATTAAAGAATGTGCATATAGTTAACAATGATTTGGTGCTCCTCCTTATCTTTTAAAAAAGGTTTTTAAATACTAGGACTTAGGTGTGAAGGAATATAGGGTGGTAGAGCTAAATTAAGAGACCAATTAAGTTTCGTTAATATACCCTTTTTAAATCTGTTGTGTTATAAAGCCCAAAACCGAAACAGAATATTTTCTTGTTAATTTAAACTTATTACTAGATGGAGAAATATGATTGAATATATTGATTGGGGAAATATGATGGGGAAATATGGATTATATTGAAATAAATATAATCTTCATATATGCAAATTGTATCCTGACTCGAAATTCATTTTCATTAAAAGAATTCACATGAACTGTAAGCTTGCTACAGTATTTCTACGAGAGATGCAAAACTCCCCAAACCCTAAGTTTGAGAAATAAAATAGTAAGGTACGTTCAAAGGGTCGACGATTTATCTACGTCCTTCTGAACCGATGCACAGAACTTGAACTCGGAACGGCAGCCTTTGCCAACAAGTACTTTGGCAACCACGCTCACCCGCGAAGTATGTTGATAAAAATAACTTCAACTTTATACAGGGGTAACACCTAACGTAACTCATAGGGTTTGAATTTAATTTTTTTTTACTAATAGAAAGAAATCACAACCACAGTACACGACAAAGGTAAAATAATGTGAAGGATTAAAAACAGTAATGGCGAAAAAAAAGAGTTCAAGTGTGTTTAAACAGTTACGTAAATGCTGCCTAATGTTTAAGATGTGTGGAACTAGAACGACTGTTTCGTAAGATGCGGATATAAATATTTTATAACAGATATTTTTGCAATTTTGATACTTAATTCGTGTTAATTCAATAACAATTTTAAATAGTGATAAAACCCTTAATAACGTTCGTTATTAGTTTTTTTGATCGGTATTAGTTAAGAGAATACCATTATGTATTGTTTATATTCCCTCCCATCAACCAAAGTCTGTGGGTTCGAATCCCACTGTTGGCATGGAAGCCTGTAGCCGTTCGGAATCGGCTTTAGGTCCCGAACGTAGCAAAATTGACCGTAGCACTCCAGACCAAACCAAACCCTTGAAAAAAAAAATGCATATATATATATATATACTTTTTTTGTATGTGTGTGTGTACGTGTACGTCCTCGGCAAAAGTAATCGAAGGATAAGACAGTAAAGGATTTTAAAAAATGAGATGAAGTGTATTTAAACAGTTTCCACAGATACTGACTAATTTTACAGACGTGTGACACTAGAACAACTTTGCACGTGCGTTATTGTGCTAACGTAACAAAGAAGAAAAGTCACAGTTATTTGATACGCGTATTTCACATGATTAAAAATTGAATTACATTCTTAAGACAAGTAAATGAAGAAGGTTAAAATAACCTGCAGATTAATACTTTATGCTGTCATAAATCAGGACGGTTATGAAGAGCAATAGCTCTTCAAAAATAACGTATATGGTATAACTTTTTATCCCTCCAATGAATTATGAATTATGCATTACAGCGAACAAAATATAAAAAATTAGATGTCCGTTGTAGTTCCCCAGCATCCTCTCTATGAGATCAAATTGTTTGAATTAAATCAGAAATTGGAGCGGATAAATATGATCTACGACCAGCGAGCCGCCTATTATAAAGGCATGAGCTACATTTTTAAGGGTCCATCGAAACTGTTTACAAACTAGAAGACATTCATTCTAGTAGAGAAAGGGCGATCAAAACTTTGTTGAGAGGGTGCCAAGAGCGGGATACGTAGTTCATTGGAAAATCAGCTGTGATATCTTTTCAAACATAGATTCTTCATTTAATGGGAAAATATTTCATATCTTGAGTAGAAGCTATTACTTTCTCCTTTATGTGAAGGCCGTCGGGTAGACCATCCAAAGGCAGGAAAGAGAAAATTACGATCGCCTGAGAAGTTAGGAGATTCATAAATATGCCCCTCAATTTGGTCGAAATTTTTAACGATACCTGTTAGCACTAAAACAAGAGATTAGATTGAAAATTATATTCCTGGCAAACTAATGAAAAGTTAAAGGGATTTCATTTCCTTTATTTCATCCGACAAATTGAGATTAGTTTTGTGTTTATGTTATGAAAGGGGTTATGTAATAGCGAAATTGAGATGAGCACAGTTTAATCATATTCTTAACTAGAGAAATTACAAATTCAGAACATTAAAAAAAAAGATTTTATCTGTTGTATTATTGAAAGATAATTAAAGGAAAGATAGTTTTAGTACTTCCAGTATATTCATTAGCATCTTCAAAATGTCAAATAATACAACTTTATTTTGACGATAGGGATGAATTTCGGTTAAAAAAGGTCACCATTTAGAAAACGTTTCAATATCTAAGGTAATCTAACAGAATGGTTTCAAGGAATCATTATCTATCATAGAATGAAAAAACGAACACAGTTATTGAAATAAAACGATTGCGATATTTTGAAATTCCTTTAAACATTAAAATATAAAATTATTGCGTTTCTAAAGTTTTATCAACTATGCGTTCACATTTGTTAATGTCAGTAATTACACACACACATATATTAAACTTTAGATTTGAAACTTTAGTTTGTATGATGATATTGTCTTGACAAGGTAATTTCACAGATTTACCTGCCATAATCGTAGAAATATTAAAATGTCGATTATGAATTAATGAACTACAATATATAAACCTATTGAATCTTAAAAAATAGAAGATATTTGTGTATAAAATATATTTAAAAATAAATAATATTGACTAAGATAGCAAGCTAATGCTTGAATTCTGGTTTAGTTTATTTTCAGTTAAACGATTAACATAATATTTTTAAAATACTATTAACATAAAATTATTCAAAATAAACTAAAATTATGTTTTGAGATAAATATTTCTACGTGCTAGAGCATTGGCTTGTATAAGGATATTAAGTATATGATAACGATAACAGATATAACATTCATAATTAATTGAATCGATTATTTTGAAAAGGAGTCATATCCACTTTTCAAAAACTCATCTCTAACTCTTCTGCCCCCCCCCCCAAGTTAAAAAAATATTAACAAATTATATTTTTGCATCAGGACTGATGCCTTATAAACATAATAAATACTAAATTTAGTCTAACTAATGCATGAAGTTTAATAATGCATAATGCATTAAATTTAGTCTAATAATGCATGAAGGCGAGTTAGTTTTTTGCTTCTCATGAAAAATTTTAAAAAAATGGAGATGACTCCTTTTCAAAATGACCGATTCAATTCTATTAAAATCATTGAATAATTCTATTTCATCAAACAATAATATAAGTAAAACCAGATTCTAAACTTCCTTCTGCACTCCCAGCGAAATTACTGTAGTACAACAGATAAGTGTCTGGAAACGGTTGTACATATAAAGTTAGACATGAGCATTTTCAAACAGACACATTAAAACTTTAATCTATTTCTTCGACGTATGCAAGTTAGCTTTCAAAGCTTATTTATTTTTTTTAAAAGGAAACTTTAACTTGATATCACATAATATAGAAAACAAAAGCTGAACTGAAAAAAATCCAGTAAACCGATTTCACAAATTGGTATCTTAAGGAAAAGCTGAAAATGTTACATAAAATTTCGTACGTACGAAGGAAGCGACAGCACGCGAATACTTTTTATCCTGCATGTATCATCTGTTTTACTTGATGGAATATAGTTAGATTTCCAGCCCAAGAGAAATGCGAATATCAGGAAACCCTGTTGCATTATCTTATTCATGAAATGCGGAAAAAACTGGGTTGCATGATGCAGCGGACGCATTCGCGAATTTACCAGACGCATAAATTAGACACGCATCCATTTCTTTTGTGCGTATACGTGCGTGCAACTGTTTAAAATATACAAACATTTATTTTTACAGCTCTTAATAGCTTCATGAAAAAAAATGAGAAAACAACCAATTTAAATTGTACGATCCTAATAATATGTTGAGGAAACGTAATAAAATGTAAAATTTTTCTGCAGAAAGAAAAAAAAATAAATTGTGCTGCTACCTGATAAATGATGCACAAATATTTTTACTTTACATACATGAGTGCATTCTTCAAGATAAATAAAAATTACATTTGTTTCTTAATTTTCCGCAAAATTAATGGGGAAAGCTGAAAATTTTAGCGTATTATTTCTTTGTAAGCAATATCTGCAAATGCACAATCATAAACCCGATTAACATGTGAGTGTTAAAATATAGTAATTTTCCTCGTGGATCATACCAGTTATTCCTTGATTTGCGAAAGTTTAAAGTAAACTATTTTAGTATTTGAGAAATACTCACTTTTGTCTAGTGTTTCAAATGTAAAATCTTGTTTAAAACAAATCCGGAAGACAAGTTTTGTGTTTGAACTATTTTCCCTTTATTTATGTATCTAAAAATCCCACCTATTATCATCACACTACAAATCACGCATATTTTACATCACAATTATTACGCCAATGAAAATGCATATTACGAATTATAACACAATGAACTGGATCTGATATTTAATATTATAGATGACATTGAAGACAGTACCAGCTTACAGTGGCTGAAACTAATATTAATACTGACCAGTAACGTTAAGACATAATTTATGCTGTGCTAATGAACTGGGGGTAAAATGTAATTTTTCAACCCTTATACCTTAATTTCTATTACTGAGTTATGTTTGTTATTCTTTCAGTATATTCTTTCGTAAAGACACAATTTATGTTCTGCTAATGAATTGAGAGTAAAATCTAATTTTCAACACTTATACCTTATTTTCTATTACCTAGTTATGCTTGTTATTCTTTCGGTATACGATAAATCTTGTAATTACGACGAACCTTTTTTTTTTTTTTTTAACCCTGATGGGTAAAGGATGTGTCGATAAGTCACCGGAATAGAAGGATTAGGTATGGTTAATCTTGTAATGGCTTAATTAATCAGCGACAGTTTACAGCAAAAATTTTAAATAGAATTATTTATCCATGAAAGGAATTTTTTGTGTTCCTTATTTTTAGCGTATTTTTTTTATTGTTAAATACTGATGAAGTAAATGCGCCCAAAGAATACCCGCATCGAAGCGTAGTCTAGATATTCCGCAGCAGACGCCACTACATGACCAATTCTGTATCCTAGATGAGACACTTGAAGAAGCTCGACTCAGCTATTCTGTAGTGGCGAAGGGGGAAGAAATATCCTCATGTCAGGAAGAAATATTTTAGCGTCTACAACAATCGTTTGCTAAGCCTTTATAAAAGTGGAAAAAAAAGTAAGAATAATGTCAATGAAAAGAATTCAGTAGAATGCAACGTCCCAAAATTTTTTCCGAGCACATTTCGCAACTAAGGAAAATAACAGATTTATGAAAGGAAACTTTATACATTATAAATTGAAATAGATTAACTGTTAGATATAGAAATGTAGACATTATATACAGAAAAAGCTAAAAAAAAAAAAATTCTGTAAAGTTCATTCAGTGTCAGTTTGAGATTTTCACTATAAGTCTGTTTTTAAATTAAGTCTAAATGGGCAAATATTCAATACGTTAATAAGGTGGTATGCATAATTGTGAAGAAAAAGTAAATAAGCTAAGTTTATAACATGATATTCGAAAACTTATGTACATAAAATTAATTTGTTGCTTATATAACTACTATCATCAAAATCGAAACAGTTTCGCTGTCGCAAAATCATCAGCTCTGGCCATTTTCTCATATCCCTAAAATAAAATTTTCTATTGCATCTTCAGATCATTAGTTACTTTATATAATGGACAGAGACCATTACTGGTAAATGCTTATAAATTGGAAACCAATTCTGCCATTAGTGTTTATATCATTAGCTGTTTGGAACGAATTTATAAGGTGAATTTTCGACAAAATTCTTAGGCGGAGAAAATCCCTTCACTTTAATGAATAGAACATTTGGCAACATGCGAGGCCCCCGGGAATATACAGTCATTAAACTAATTACTAAAAGATTCATTCTTAATAAGTTCTCTCTCAGATGCAGTCTTAAGAATAGGGAAATGATTCCCAATAGCTCAGAAATTATTCATAGGAACTTAAACAGACACTAACATTCGTAAACTTTAGACAAAGTAGTATTGAGAGCGGTAACAAAAGTTTGTGATATCTTGTGCATTGAAAATTTCTGTCCATCTCATTTCATACTACAAATAAATATCAATGCATATAAATGTCCATTACATGAATAACTGTTTTAATTAAATATTGCAAGTGACATTCTTTGAATATTTTTTGTAATTTATTGCACTTTTGCCCTTTCAATTTTAGTCAATATTCATTAATAATATTTAGTGGATTCATAAATTTCGATTGTTTTTCATCTCGTATTATACTGCAAACGTACATGCAGGCATATAGATATTAATAGTATGATTAGGTAATTTTATTAAGCATATTTTGCCAGTTATTTCAATAAACACATTAAAAGGACTAATTTGCCCTATTGATAAACCAAATTCTAAATTAACTAATTTTCAAACAAACAGCATTCATCAATCATACTTGCAATTTTTAATGCTAACGAAAAGAAAAATCTGACAGCATTAATATCCAAACAATCCTAAGCCGAAAGTATGTTTACATAGTTGCCTTAATCCCAGGCAACCACTAACAATCGCAGATCACTGTGAACGCCAAGCAGCAAAAAGGAAAGGACGCGCAAATCCCGTCTTGATGAACGTTAAAGAGGAAAGACATAATCCGGAATTGAGTGTTTGAATATAAATCTGTATACATGTACACTTGAGAAATGAATAAGAGTGAATCTCATTGCTGGTTCAGCTTGACAGAGGAAATGCGAGGCGAAAGATTCTGGCATTGCTTAGAGAATTCTTTTTTTTTTCTTTTCTTTCATTACGGTTCGACTGAATTGTTTATAAACAAATAGACAAACATTTTATTTACGTTGTGGCTAAAGTTGAAATCAAATCCTATAAAATATTTCGGGAGTGGTTATTGAAGCAGAAAAATGTATGTAAAAACTCTTTTCTTGTATTAAATTTTATAACGTATAGAATAAGTCATTTCTTAGGATATATAACTTGTTTACACTATATATATATATATATATATATATATATATATATATATATATATATATATATATTAAAAACCCAGCTTAACGATAATCAGTTTAAAATAATAAACGTGTCTCTTTCTTTAAGAAAAAGGTCATGAATAGTAAGAGCACTCTAAATCTCAATAAATTAATATAGTTAATATTTGCTACAGAAATTTTTTACAATGTGAAAACATTATCGTATATGTTGCAAATCAATTAACAAAAATATTTTATAAAGAATTACAGAAAGCATATATATTTCGCCTGAATTCTGAAAAATCACGGGATAACAAAACATAAATTTCACAACCATTACTCGGGTATTCCTTGCAGTATAGTTTTTCATCATGAATAATAAATAGAAGATTTATAAAAAAAAATACCTAAAATTCAAATTCATTTCAGGATTAAAATCGGACTATGTCCATCTCCAACGGACACCCTGCAATCCATGACACTATCGATTTATATCTTATTCTAAGTCAATCAGATTAAGAAATAAAGTAATACAGATTGAAGTATTTAACTGACATTTCTGAGAAAATAATAATTCAAGATTTTTTCCAAACCCCATGTTCTCAATTTCTTTTATTTCTTTTATTACTAAATAAGCCAAAATAAGTTATTTTCAATTTATTAAACTTAATTACAACTTGTTTACACACACATGCGTTATATTATATATATATATATATATATATATATATATATATATATATATATATATATATATATAAATAAAGGCATACACGCACACACATATTATATATGTTGAAAGCACTTACAAAAGATATTTTTCACCTGCAAATAAATAAACAGCACTTGGACTTATACTTTTAAAAAGACAAGAATAAATCTTGAGTTAAATTTTCCTAACGCATTAGAGCAGACACTTGTTTCTAAGCAGAGAGAACTTTATAAGTACAACTTGTTGATTCTTGATACGCGAAAAGGTGAAATAAAAATGCGTAATTCAAATGTAAATTGTAACTCTTACCTGATAATAGAGAATTTTTCTGTGTAAGTTCCAGGCATTTTTGACACAAAGCATTTGGGAGAAAAAGAGCGCGCCTACGAAAACACTAGCAATCCACTAAAACAAAGTGAGTATGTGTTATTTACACACAAGTTGCACAGCCTACAGAAGGGAACTTGGCGACGTGAGCGCCACCTCATCATGCATACGAAGATTCATAACACTGTCAAACTTTGGTGGCAGCGCTATTCTCGTAACTCTTTCAAGTTTTTTTCTTCCCTTTTTTTCCCTCGACAGAACACAATGCGCGCGTCTCGCAAGTTCAACAAACTGAGCGCATTTCTTTTAAAAAAAAGTAAAATAATTTAATTTAGGTAATTTTTTCTACTGAGAAAGCTGAAAATTTAACACCATATATTTTTGAAACGATTCTCTATATTCCCCTTTGTTAAAATACAGCCGATGGAGTGTTTTCCTTTTTAAATCACACTTGTATGACAAACAGTAAAAAAGAGAGAATGCCTAGTAATAACCATAGTAAATTAGTAATAACCTTTGTTATATGGGTACTTTTACTGACTTATAGTAAAAGTGCAGAAGGTTGATTCTTATTTTCCCTAACCTCTCGATTGGGTAGAAGTAATAAAAAATGGGTAAAATATATTGAGATGTGACAAACGGTGGAATCATATGCAGATTACGAAAGTTGAATTGACAAAGTAAATAAATTTAATACAAATTATGAAATTATAGTTTAGCGAGAGGAATTCATATTGATCCGATATTAAAGGAAATTTAATGCAATTTTTAAACTATGCAAACAAACACATACACACACAGTACTTCGATTTAAAGTTCTTGTTTTTCAAGCTTTAATAAATAGTAATTCAAGTAGAATGGCCCTCGATATAACCAATAACCAATATTTTTCATGACAATGATTTTGATTGGTGAGTTTAAGTGTTTGACGTATTTGCGTTTTGTGACGTATTGCATAAGAACCTGTGTTCCACCTAGGCCCCATGTCAACCGACTGTTTGATTTTTCTTTTTTCTTTTTGTGAGATTCTATTTGGCAAAATAAAATAAAAAAATATTTATTAAATATAACAGGATTCTGCAAGTCTCAACTTCTTAAAAGTGTTATCGAAGATAACTATCGTAAAAACATCAGATTATGAATATTTTTGCTCTAAACCCCGATACTTGTTTAATAGAAGTACAAACAGCACACTCATACAACACACAAAATTATCTATTTGTATATTAAATGATACAATTGTAATTAAAACAAAGGAAGCAAATACTTGGAAAAGTCTGTGGGGTTTTCCTATCATACACACAACACGCATGCACATGTGTGAAGATAAGTACCACAGTTTTCGTTGGTTGCATTAGAATATCACCCAATGTACCGCGAATTTCCCATTACCCTGTATCACCTCAGTACTATGTTATTCCCCTCAAAAATTATCCACGTGGGACTTTTTAAGTTGCAGATAACCTTACGACATTAATAATGATATCACTTTAAGTATTAAAGTGTGGGCTTCTTTTACATCAGTTAGAACTGTCACTATATTTTGCTTACAGTACACAGAAAAAAGGAGGTATAAACAATCCGGCTCAAAAATTAAAAAAAAATGATCATTTATCTCAAAATTCGACCTCTTATATCCTTTTCTATTACACAGAAATAGTCCGTCTATCGTTTATAAATCGGAAGACTAAGTAATAAGCCAAAATATATCATGTAAGAGAATACTAGATATTTAAAAGCATGCATTTTAAATTTGTTACGTCAAAAAGAATCGGAAATCAATCAGTGTTTGTTATAATATCAATTTTTTTATGCCGTTCAATTGACGAGAGGTAAATAAAACTTCAGAATTTAGCTTATTTGGGGTAATATATCTGTATGCCCCGTGTTTGCAGATGATAAACAGCTCACAGATATGCAAAACAAATTACTACCCACGAGAGAATTCCTATATTTAATCTACATGGGTGCACAAGCTTGGTTCTGATAATCCTTATCCCTCATTTATGTCACAACGGAGGTGACCAAAAATAGCTGAGTCTATTCTTAGCATTAAATAATTCATTTCACTCAAGTAATCCTGCATACAAATTTAAGTAATTAAGTGCAGTTTTCTTTTACATTAGCCGGGACTTTCACTATATTTTGCTTACAGTGCAAAGAAAAAGAGGTATAAACAATCCAGCTCTAAAAATAAAGAACATTGAGCATATATTTATCTCAGATAACTCGCCCTCTGATTTTATTTTTGGTGCTTCACTTTTCTCTTCCCACTTTAATTATCCAGAGTAAATTTGAAGGCTGTTGAATAAAAGTGTTCAAGTTACAAAAATTATTCAACAAATAATTTATACAAGCATTCTTTGACAAAAACATTCAAAAAATAATTTGTGATGAATCAGAATTTTGTTCCCGATTTAATTAAAAAGGAAATTTTAGCATGTTTTTGAAGCCACTTGTAAAGACTGGAATGACTTTTTTTTATAAAAACAAATAAGAATGTATCAGAAGATGAAATTTGCTGCTTCCAGAATTTTGAAGTGTTAAATCATTTGACAAATTTTCTCAAAGCATAATTCGTTTCAAATAAACTTTTGTTTTTAAATGCAAAAATATTTTGTCAAAAGAAGAATAATCCCCATATTAAATATTTGCATTTAGCAGAAGAGAGGCTTAGTTAATAGTAAGTTAGTCATAATATTCCAAACGGCTGCCAGGATGCAAATTTTAAGATGTCAAATATAATGATGATGTAACAGTATGATGTCGGAAAATGACTTCAGGATCCTAAGCTCATAAGGTAGTTTCAAAGCTAAATGAGGTAATTGTTTAGGTAAAACCGAAATGGTGTATCTTCAGGTTTACTAAGGTATATTTTGCCAAGTACATGGTACTGCAATTCTACTGGAAGTATGCTTCTACCAGAGCTACTTTTACATTATATATATATATATATATATATATATATATATATATACACACATACACTTATACATATAATATATATATATATATATATATATATATATATATATATATACTTATACATATAATATATATATATATATATATATATATATATATATATATATATACACTTATACATATAATATATATATATATATATATATATATATATATATAATATATATATATATCGCGCTCGAGTGCATATATTTATATATATTAATATAAGAAAATATTTTCGAGCAAAGTTTTAAATTATAGCGTTTTAAATGTATGGTGTTCTAGAAGCTAGAATTTTCTATAAATCCTAACAGATTATTTCGAAAATAATTATAATACGCGTACGGTAAATGAAGTCGTTAAGTTGGTGTTTGCCTCTTGGAAATCTTTATGAATGGACAGGAACATTAATTAAATTTGATAAAATAAATTGTTATATATTTGGAAAATTCTTAGACGACTGCAACTCCCTATTTCTCCTTTAATACCCAGTAAACTGATTCGCATTTTGAAAATATTTATTTCAATTAAGTTATTCGAAATTAAGTTAGCGTGAGTAATGTAACATTTAAGCCAATAATTTTTAGTGTTGCAATACGACGTTCATGTTGTTATTCGAGGCTAGGATTACGCAGAATAAATGAATTACAATTAAAAGGACTTTCGAATGGATAGGATCAATGTTATAGAATGACGAATATGAATTATTCTAGTACACAACACTTTTACCCCCCCCCCCAAAAAAAAGTTTAAAACTCAGATATTAATTAGGATTTCAATTTTGGACTCAATTTAAAAATCCAAGACAGATGCGTTCTTTATTGCTCTAGTTACAGTTTAGATATTTTGAAACTTATTTCGCTGTGACAGTAATTCTATTTTTAATATAATATTATAAGTGCTCGCAGTAATTGTTTTAAATGGATGTAGTGAGTAAAAATGCCATAACATCGATGTATAAAAAAAATAATAACTGAAAATATTAAATGTTTTTAATAGAAATGAATTTCTAATAAACTAAAACAAGGAGAAGGAAGGTGCCTTTACGACGTGGTTTACAGCCTTCAGAATATAAACTTAGTAAAACCTTGTTTAACTGTCAATTATGACATTATGATGTAAACTGGGGTTTTACAGCCACCTCTTAAAGGTTACGAGATTGAAGACTGAACAATAAAGTTTAACGTTAGTAACTTATAAAATGGGTTTCTTTATCTCCAAAGGTATGTCTCCGCAGTCATCTCGATAACATAGTTGAAACCTAGCTGAAACCCCATGATGGGTATTAAAAGTCAAACTGTTGTTTCAGAATACTTTCACTATCTACAAACCACAATTTCGATCATAAGAATTTTATGGAATTTTTGTTCGCAGAATACCTCCGAGACTGAAAATCTAAACAGAATGAATTTACAGTTTTTGTTGGAATTTAAATTTTAGCACTTAAAATTAGTGCTTTGAAAAAAACTGGAAAGCAAAACTTTTAAAACCAGCTTTTCTTCAGGAATCTTCCTTTTTCACAAAGATATCAATAAATAACGTTTATTTAAAAAATAGAGGTAAAAAAGGAAAATCAGTGTAAATTATAGTTCTTAGACAGAACTAGAAAAATCATGAAAAACTTACTAGAAAAGCTAGTCCCAGATATTGCTTAGAGCACCCCTTTTAGATTTTATTAAAATTGGTTTTAAGTAACTCAAACTATTAGAAGCAGTCCTAAAAAGAAAGCAAGAAACAAAAAAAGGGAATAAGTAACATGCCACTAATAAAGAAATGATAAATTACGTATTTTTTAGATGTTGTGATGGTTTTAGAATATGGTAGCATTGCTCATAGCTTATGATAATATTATTGAAGTTATATTAAAAAATATTTCTAGGAAGTAATTAAGGAAGCTCGTTGACATTTTTCGCATTCAGAGACTAATTAACTGCTTTTACTAGTTTTGAAATAGAGAACCGTAGAAAAAATCTGCTGATTATTATATCAAAAGAACAACATTAATTAGAATGAAATATTAACAGAAACTAATAATAAATTGTCCAAATTTCACGATCTGTAAACATTTTTTACTTAATTCTGCTAGAACAGAAAGTTTAAACTGTTTAGATGACTACAACAAACTTATTGGAAGTTGGTGCCTCATGAAATCTGGAATGTGCATAATGTTTTTATTAACCAGGATTAAAAAATTTAGGTAATTTCTCAAAAGTAATCCTAGCTAAGAGAGAAATTAATAGTAATTTCCTGATAAAAAAAAAAAAAGTTTAAGCAAAACTCAGAGGAAAGAAAAATTTAGTTATATAAGTAGAAAAATAATTTTTTAGTTATCTTAACTCTCAATTATTATACTTCTCTTTTTAGAGTTTAATTTCAACTGGAACTTACACCAGTCGAATTTCGTTTGTTTTCGCAATACAAATAAAGCTTCACAAAACAAAAGCAAAACAAATAAAAAGCTCAAACTGACCTGGTATTTCCTTGTTGTCTTGGGGTGTAATCCTACAGGAAACTTCGATTTGGAGCTTCGAAACCAAAATTTAATGACTGACCGTACAGGATATACCAAAAGCCTCATTATTTTAGAAATGCCGATGATTTAGATATGCTCTGACAAATAATTTTACAGAAACATGTCACACGTCTCTGAGGAGTTAAGCAATAGTTTTATTTTTATTCATGAGTAGTTAAATATACTTTTAGCATCCAAAGGAATAATTTATTTCCCCAAAACCAAATACATTCGTTCTTAAAATTGAAGTATGGGATTTAAAGGGAACCCGAGAATTGGCTTTTAAACAAAGTGTTTATGAGAATACAGTTTATAGAAAGACAAACTACACTTTTGGTAGAAAATATTTATCTATAACATGTAAGTACAAAACATATATGACTAGTTTAAAACACTGAAATATATTTACATGACTGAGTTCAAAGCTTAAGTTAGTTGAAAACAGGATGGTGAGCAAGACATTTTCATAAAGTTTTTGGCCTGGTACAGAATAATTTTACTCAATGTAACTTGTATCAAAATGGACGTGCATAAATTTCTACAGTCAGGATGCCGTTCCTTAGAGACTGGAGTAACATCTTGAATAACCTCGGAAGTATGTAAACTAGAAAAAAAAAGAAAAGTGTCATAACCTAGAAGTTTTAAGTTAACAAAAAATTAAGTTTAAAATTTACTGTTTATTATTTTAAAATTCGAATTTATGATACACGTGGAATACATAATGCATTAAAAAGCTATCCTAGTACTTCGATATATATTTTACGATGTACTTGGTTTTAAATGTATTAAAAAGTAAAGCATTTGAAACTTACCTTATTAATGACTGCTTCCTCAGGTGCCAGAGCTCCAAATGTCCATTAACGAACCTTGAGTTTCATGACAGCCAATTAATCCTTTTCCATTAAAGATTATTATTCGCAGCTCTTTCCCGTGACGAATAACTCAAGAACAAATGCTTATCTGAATTATAATTTGAAGCATGAAACGCATGAACATAATTTCGGATTTCGCATTTAATTTAACTGCAGATGAAAAAAAAATTAAACTTACCTTTATGGCGATTTTTAATATGATCTATATAAATTACAACTTTGAACATGTTCATGTTAAGATGATGATTAACGGATAAATGAGTCGCACTGTAGAGACTTTTGTCTTACCTTTGTTTTATTGAAATTCGGATCCAAAGCGAGATTTTAAAATAATTGTTTAGAACTCATTAAAAATTCCTTACCTGAACATCGTAGAAAAATAAAGTTCTTACCTGAATGCTAATGGGACCATGCAACCTTCCCACGATTCTAGTGACTGACACATTTGAGAAGATTAAAATGGAAATGAAGATTTAAAATATTATAAAAATAAAGTTACCCTTTTTCACTACGTTGTAATTGTTAAATATAAAGCGTAAAAAGGGTTCGCTTGTATAAAATATTAAACTTTGCTGCAGCATTTATAAGTTTACGGTCAAAACTATTTACAAGGATTATGTGTAAAAAATGCATGTATAAACAATACATACTACATTTCATTTGTCAAACTATATCGCATCATCCGAAGATAAGAATCAACCACTTTTAAGCCTAAAACTATCATTTAATCCTGTTTAATCGTTTTCCTTAAAAGTGAATTTAACCTATATTTAAAAACATAAACGAAAGAAATATCTGCCTGAGACTAACGGAAATTAATAAATAAAATATTTAAAAAAGAAAACTTATAACACCAAAGTAGAAAGCTAAGAAGGGTAAAGTTATTAATGAATATTATCAAGAATAAAAATATTCTTTAACATAGGAACAGTTAAAAAGGAGATCTGCATTAAGTTTTCAAGTTTCATGCTCTGAAATATGAATTCTAATTGCTTCAAATATTACGAGTTTAAGGTATCAGTAGTAAACTATAAACAGAGGGATTTCTCTGGAAATAATGGGGGGAAATGCACTTGTACTATAAGAAATTTTTTAAAATATGAATTTCGAACAAAACTTAGAATGTATTTGAAATTAATGTAAAATATTTACACTCATGTACCAAACACAGATTGTCTTGGGGGTACGCATGAAGAAATAGATAATATATACGTCTTTGTAATACATTCATATTTTGTTTTCTTTTATCTTAGAACAAATTAAGCTAAAGAAAATAGAGGAAAATCATGAGTATTTTTTTTTACTAGTTAGCAAAGTATAAATGAGGAATCCTTCCAAAAAACATTGTTAAATCGGAATTAACCGTCTTTTTCTTTCATTACATTAATAGCACAAAAATCATTCTTCAGAAAGGACTGGATGTTGCAGTTCCTTTCTGACACCTATTAAGTTATTCATTCCGAGAAAGATAGAACGCTAGCACACGCACATAAACACACATACATACTTTTGGGTGTTGTAGTGATATAAAAGAGGCTTGGAAGAAATCTAGAAAAAGTAACGAAAGCTGGTTGCCAATGCCAAAAACGTCGAAGCAATTCAAATCACAATTTTGAAAGATCATGGCGATTCGGCGAAGTACAGAGCGTAAGGATAATTTTTAAAACTGAAAGAGGTACCTCAAAGATGAATCCGGCCAGGAAATTTCGTACATTCTTTCAAGACGTAACTAAATTTAATTATGTATAAGATACCTTTAATTTCTCCCTGTGCAGCTGCATGAAAAAGTGAAAAATTGTGGAAGGAAGATTATAATCTGTTCTCATAGCAAAGAAAGGAGCACTACCAGATTAAGTACAGCACTTATGTTTATGTATAACCTTCGTTTAGTATATTCTATATTCTTTAAACATTATATGATGTTTATAGAATATATGTATAATAAACTAAATGAAGGTTATGCATAAATATAAAAGCTGTAAAAATACCGCTAGTGTTCATACATACATACATACATATAAATATTATTATTATATATATATATATATATATATATACACATACATACATACATACAGACAGACAGACTCGCACATACATATATTACCCAGACAAAGCGCAAGATGAGTATAATATACAAATAACAAATATACACATAAAATCACGAAATCCCCGATAAAAGATTGCGAATTTAATAATGACAGCAATTTAATAACGACACAAACACGTAATAAATGAGCTTAAATGGTAAATTTTTCTTAATTTTTCTTTACTTTTTTAAAATATCTTTTTTCCTCCAGAATTCCTAAGTATCAATAGTCTTATTTATTTATAAGTAGATGTCAAATCTTTATTATTCTTCAAAAGAAATTAGAATTTAATTGCGAGAGAGAGCACGAAAGAAAGCATTCACACGCACACACACACACACAAACATGACTCCTCTGTTGTAGGTAATTGTCACCAGATGGCGCCAGAAGGCAAAAAGGATTTTTGCTTCCCATTGCGCACAGGTTTGATTTTCATCGATTACGATTTGTTCAACCCTATATTAAAACAGCGATGTTATTTTCTCCGCTCTAGTCAATCACAATAATTTTACATTACAATCTTTCGATATTAATAACAGCTGTCAACACGATAACGGTTGGAGAGGAAAGGCTATATTTCAAAAAAGAGGAACTTAATAAGTAACAAATTCGAAACACTATAAAACGGATGAAAAATCTGAGAAATAGATATGAATTCCTTCTCTCTTTCAACACGTTTCAGCTTTATTACTTTCCATTTCGCTGAACCTCTTTTTACCCGAAGAACTTCCCTCTTTTATGTTTCTTTTCAGATGTTTTACCCAATGCGGAAAGGGACTGGCATGATCATAATACTACTTCTGCAAGTTTCTTTTCCCCATGGAGCTGTCCATCATATCAAGAATGATGGGCTAAAAATGGAGCTGCAGTCCTTTAAGACTCGCCACTAAAGATATTAGCTTTATTGATGCCTACATTGATAATTTCTCGGATTTGATTTCTTTATTTGTTTATAAAGTATTATCATTATTACTATTATTGTTTTAGATGCGCGTCTCTCTGCTGTAGTTACCTGAAAAGATTTTACATCATGCAAGACTACTTTTACCTACACATGCAAAGCTCAAAGGGATAAAGAATTTTCCCCAGGAAATTTCCCAGAAGAATTTCCCCAGTTTATGGATAAAGAATTTCCCCAGACGCCTCCCCCCCCCCTCTAAAAACTATCTCAATAATTATTAAGATGAACGTAAGAAATTCAATTGCTTGTCTATTTCCTAAATGATTTAAAACAGAAGAGAGCTCTTAAGGCGAGAACTAACAAAGAGATCTCTTTGGCTGATTCATTTAACCTTTTGCTTTCAAACGCGGATGTAGTAATTAGGGTCTAAGCCAACACCGAAAGAAGTCTTTTATTCAAAATGAGTCAAACCATCGGAAGATCATCTACGTACAGATTATTCAAAAGCGGAACTTACTATTCCTCCAACTATGGGGGATTTTATTATATGTTTGGCGCAAGGAACTTACAGCTGCATTGATTTTTACCAGTTTTAAGACTAGCATATTCAAACCTAGCACCTACTTTAAAAATAGCTCAGTTATAAAGTTTTTATTTATTTTGCTTTTCTTAATTATTTATACTCGTATACACACACACACACACACACACACACACACGCACACACGCACATATATGTATATTTATATATATATATGTGTGTGTATATATATATATATATATATGTATATATATATATATATATATATATATATATATATATATATATATATATATATATATATATATATATATATATATTTATATACATACATACACACACACGTAAAATTATATGCAGCTGTTAAGGATAAAGTAACTGCATCAATCTGCAATGTTGCAAGAAGGGGAAAACAAAGCTGTAAGAAGGGGAAGTAGAAATAAAGATATCTATAGTATAATATATATCTTTCTAATGACGAAGAATAAGCAAAAAATTTGTAAATGAAATCTTAACCAGATTATGAAAACTAGCGGCATCATGTTTAATGATAGCATCCCTTTAGCGACAGAGCCAAAATTTTTGTTAAATGGAGGATTGTTTCCAAAATTTAATAGATAAGATTCACTAAACATCTATTGTCTTTTGAACAGTTACTTGTGGCCATAACACCTAAGCAAGTAGTGCTAGAGTAACTGCTATGCATCATGACATTCTTATGAATCAATTTAATTACAAGTTTTAAAAATGTATCATGAATAACAGCAATGTTTTTGTCCAAAAAAAGGAATCAATAACAAATTATTAAATCCATTTTTGACTTTTAAGATTTATGTAATAAATTAGATCTACATATGCCAGGTAATTATGAAATTGTCTAAACATGAATCACATCTAGGAAATAATTTCTGTTCTAATCATCAAAGTAATTTATCAAACTACGCCCATATTATATTATATATAATACGAAACTATTTGATTATCGAATAATTTTTTACTTTGTTATCGCTTTTCGACTCTATAATAAAAAACCAGAGTAAACTTAAAGTAATTTTAAGAAGAAAAAAAAAATGTATATATATATATCAGGTCGATTTTTTTCCAAGGCGCAAGAACTTTTATGGGAGAAAATTTAATAAACACTACCAAATTTAATTTTTGCGACATTTTACTGAAAACTAGTGTATTGCTACAGGCGAAATTTCACATAAACTAGATTGTTCCTGTTATTTATGCGGTAACGATAAATATACATAATATACATAGCAAAATAAGTGAAGTATATTTGTGATGAATGAGCTAAAACTTGAGCGATGACAGCTGCCGTTGTGAAAGATATTGGCCAAACGACCATATTAGACTATAGGATTTGTTTTCTCGGGGGAATTTCGTGAACAGATGTATTATGGCATGGTGGTGTTCCCTCTATGCTTTGAACTATCAAAAATTTGAGAGGAAATATGGAAGGCATGTTTGAATAAATGTCTTGGCATAAGCCTAAGCTTAAATCTTATACTGGAAATAGGAAAATCTCCTTTACAACACGTACTCTGGGCACAGTTAAATTTAAAATGTCTCGAGTTAACATTTTATTCTTTATATTGGTGGTTTTTTATCATAAGTAGAAAACTAAATTAAAAATATTTGTAACTCAAAATCATTTTATGCGCGTATTACACACTTTTTAAAAAGGTACGATTAATTAAACAATCATATGGGAACCATTTTGAGAATCATACGTCTGTACCTCTTAAGATAATTCTGTCTAAATAACTGAAAAACATTGAATAAACGTACACCAATTTACACGTACGCAGACAAATAGAGCAGAAAGTTTGTTTTGTATTCCACTCTCCAAAACAGAATTATCTCCAAAATTATTGGCCATTATTTTTTTTTCTCTGTGAATGCCATTTCTTAATAAAACCAGAAAAATTTTAATTTTTGGGTAAGTTACTGCCAAGTCAAGAATGTAATTTCCTCATGTAAGATCATTTCTATCATTCTGATCTATGAAAAACATTAGAATAGTATAACTTAAGGTGACTGCCTAGTTTCGAAGCCAATTTTTTTAAATAATTTTTTAAAGGATTTTTTTTTGTTCTTTTAGGGTAAAATAGCACTTACAAATTAAAAGAGGAACAAAAATTTACCTGTAATTACCGTACTTTTTTATAAATTGGTTAATTTGACGTAACTTTTTAATGAAATTTAGCTAAAACGCCTATCACTCTGCATAAAATTCTAATGCTACTATTTTAATTTCCTTCTCCCACATGATGCATATGACAGTTATCTTCAAAACGACCCACAATCGAAGAGAAATTTTAAAATGCAAAAATGCACACAATTTTATGTTCCAATATGAAAGTTTTCCCCGATTCGTCATTCCTTTCCTTATAAAACAATTTCAAATAAAAAAACGATTTATTATACATCAATTATGCGTCATTTCATTAACAATAGCATCTAAAACATTTCCTGAAAATTTTATCAAATTATATACATTATTATGTGAGATATCATGATAACGGTAGAGATTTGTGCTAAAAAAATAATTCTGAGAAAAACGCGTTTAAAGTTGTTCGTCACTTCAATTTTGTCGCAGAAGATGTTTTTTTTAAATAGTTATAACAGTGCTTCTAATTGATGTAGAAGGAAAATCAAAACGGTTTTGAAAAGAGAAAAGATTGAATCACACGATTCTTGCAAAAAAGGAAATTGTCCAAAATAGTAAAAAAAAAATGACATTTTCAATGTAGGCAGTCACCTTAAAGGAATTTGCTTTCTTTTTTAATTCAAAAAGAGGAATATGTCGACATTTAAAATAATAATACAATAGTATTTGCAAACTTTTCCATTTAAAAAAAAAAACTATTTTATTATACTAGAAAGTACAAAATATTTCGACATACCTAAATGTCATGCGATCTATTTTCAAGAAACTTATTTCTGATTACAAAAAGAAACGTAAATTACTTCTGAGCCGAATCTTAAAATATGTCAATCTGAACCCTGCAACTTCCTAAAAATTTAAATTCCACGCGCAAAACAGTCCATACTGATTTAATGGTACCAGTGCACTAAAAGGATTACGTACGATGCAGTTATAATCATCGATACAGCTATTGCTAAAATCCAGGATTAAGAAGGTTAATGGAGGAAATTAGATACTAATCGCTGATGGCAATAGGAGACATTTTGATTGAAGGGTCGTTTTCATTACATTTGACTTGAAATGGTACACTTCGGATTTAAATTTCACTTACATTTGTCGGGAAATCTATTTGAAAGGAAGTAAATAACAGAAATAGCCACTTACGAAAGTACGGCTTAAAACTCGCAGATTACCCACTCTTCTACGTAAAAATCTCACGCTTTACAAACTCCCTTAATTTAAACGGGCATATTTTAGTTTGAAAGAAAAGGGAACAATCGATTAGTTGAAGATGTTCATCAATTAGCACTGTTTATGTTTAGTCACAAAATTATTTTCGCTAAAACATTTGTGGTGTAATCAAAATTTTCAAACTTAGAGTTTTTGAAGTAATAAGCAAGTAAAATAAGAATTTATATAAGGGGAAATAAATCACTTAACAAATTTTACAACTGAAATAAGTGACAAGAAAAAGTTATGCCGCAACATGTAGAGAGTGCATTTAATAGATTTGCTGGGACAAAATTATCCATAAGTAAATATAGCGAGCACTCAAAAATAATTTTCTTCAAAAAGCATAAAAATATTATCAACAGAATAATTTTATGTTGGATGAAATAAATGCTACTTTTGTGTCACACTATTTTACTCACAGAATAAGATTATATAAAATTCTTGTACGATGAAACACTTGAGAGGTTATGAATGATTTCTCATAGTTTTTCATAGCGACATGTGTAAGAGAGTTAATGTTTAAATGCGCACGTTTATAATTAATCTATAGAGTTATAAAGCAGTTTACATTTTAAAATTATTCAAGGACGCTATAAAACAGATCTAAACAAGGATATAATTAAAAAAAGTTCAAAAAAGTTTTATGATAATGCCTCGATAAGGATTTAAACATTCTTATGCTACACACACACACACACACACACACACACATATATATATGTATACATACACACACATAACCATTCATACATACGTGTGCATATATATTTATTATTTAAGAGCGTATATTTGTTTTGACTCCAACGTATTCTCCATTTCAGAAAGTTCCAAGTAAAACGGTTTATTTCAGAAATTTTTCCTTTTTAGTGTACGTATCGAGGAAAAAAATCTATTGATAAATTATATTCGTATGTGTTTGGCACTATTTGAAGTTTATTAGCAAACTTCTGAACTTTTTTAGATTTTTTTTAAACTTTATATAATTTGTTAAGTACTAAAGAGTAAAAACTCATAAATTTAATATATCGATCAGATTTTTTTCCAGAAGCTCGTTTTTCAGAGATTTAAAAATAATAAAAAAATCTCTACCAAAGTAGATTCATGTGTCGAGTCACGGCTCTTCGTTATATACTTATCGACAATCTGTCAAAAGTACACCCCACTGTTTCAGTGTCCCCGATTTCATCATTGAAAGAAAACTAATAGTCTGGAGATCTCTGAAAAAAGATGTCCCGAACGGCAACAAAAATGAAAGTTTTAAAAAGAAAGAACCGAAATCCATTAAGGAATTACATGCATATCTGACGCACGCACACACACATACAAACACGCAAACTATGAATGACTCAAGTCACTTTGCAGTAGAGTTCGAATGACACTTTCTGCATTTTTCACAGAACAGCTTCAATAGTTTACAGGGAAACTCCCACCGCTATCACAGTTTTGGCTGAAAATACCGTTTATCTAAGCGTCACTTTTTTCCCCTTGAATCTCCATCATGATGTTATTGACATATTGATGATACCGAATGTTAAATTTAGTATCGATCCGAAAGCAAGTTACTATGTAGGCCAACGCATCATCTTTGCGTGTGTCTTCGACTACTTTTTATTTATTTCGCCGCTTTTCCCCAGGACGCCTATTTTTAAGCAGAGTCAACATCTCCCGTAGCAAGTGCGGGAACATGATAAATATTTGATGACGCATTTCTGTCCAGGTCTTTCGTTTGCCGTGAAGGACCAAACAGAAATTTATGTCTAAAACGTCTAAAGCGGAAATAATTGATAAAGAATCCATAAAACCGTTCTCTAAGGGAGCACCTGTAAAGCCATTTCTGACAAGCTGAAATTTAATGCTTAGAATAGATCGGACATGTAGCAACAAAATTTATATATATATAAGTCGAATAAAAGAGTTTTCTATTTTGAAAGAGCTCACTGCTTCAGTCAATGAAATAAAGAATTTTCAATTACAACTGAAACGTGTACGTTAAAAATGCAAAGCTCTTTACGAAAATTCATTGGTTTTTTAATAAATAGTAAGGAACATTATTTTAGAAAAAAGGAAAGAAAAAAAACACGCTAGTGGCATTAATATATTGGTTCAAAACGTGCCTCTCTTTGATTGAATTAAGCACTAGCCTTTAGTCAAGTAAGTGAGGATTACACTATCCACCCCCTCCAAAGTTATTTCGTAATGCATTTATCTAAAATTGAATAATCTCAATCCCACAACCACAGACAAATATTAAATTAATAAATTCCTCCTTAACAAGTAAGCGCCAGGCGAGAAATATGCACATTAAAGGATGCATTTTATTTATATATACATAAATAAGTGTATGTGTATGCGTGTGCAGAGAAAACCAACGCATGTATGCAAATCAGGAACAAAATAACGTAAAGTTTCTTTAGGATCGTATATAAATTCAATGATAAAATTTAAACGACAAAAATTACATGAAGTAATTCCATTACGGAATTTTAAGAAACAATTATTACATCTTGTATTTTCTTAAGTTATCACAAGCTAACTATTTAAACTCTCGTTATATCAATCCGTTACCATTATGACGCTATATGGGTGTCTAAGGATTGTTCCCATTAATATCATTTAGCCCTATCCGTATCAAAATACACATCCTGATCAACTCACTACATGCTCTGTAACCAGCGTATTAACATTTGATGTGCTGATACAACTCAACCACGATTTTAAAGAATAGGACTCTCACCTAAATTTTAAAGAGATGATACGCAATATTCATGTAGCAGAGTGAATACTTCAGTATCATGCCTGTCACGACATGCAACTAATGACGAATTTGAGCCATGATGAAAAACTTAAGAATATGGAAAATAAAGATTGCAAACAAGGCTTTGTATCGTCGGTCTGCCTTCCGAACTGATACGATACATTAACAATGGATATGGTAAAATGTTAGGTTTGGATGTACCATTAAAAAACCTTTTTCTAATCAATGAAACATGACTCATTAGCTGTTATTCATGCAGCGATTAAAAAGATCATAAAGCAAGACTACTTTTATTTTTATCTGTGTTTGCAGTGAAAAGAGTGCCAAGTCCAAAATCGCAGTTTTGAGAAAAACGGAATTGTTTAAAAAAAAAAATCTTTTGTAAAGTCAGCTTTTTTTAAGTTTAATTTTTAATTAAAGTAAATTTTTCCAGTTTTATTTTTGTTGAGTAAATAGTGTTAAGTCTTTGATTGGGACACAACCCCTCTAACACTAACATGTTTGTGTTTTGTTTCAAATACCCCAAATTTTCCCTTATGAATAAAAATATTTCGGAGTGGAATTGGACTTAGCCTTCTGTACCCTGCAGTAGTCCTTGATTTTTCAAACATGCCTGATTTGATAACTCATTTTAGCCCATTTTGGACTTAACACCCTTTGCACAGAAAACACAGATATAAGATAAGTGGTTAAATTCTCCTCACTCAAGCTAATACGGAGTCAAACTTAAATTTCACCACTTATATTCGAATTTTCTCTGTAGAATAAAATAAATTGAGGAAACAAGGCATTTTTATTCCATCATTTCCTTTCTCCTCAGCTCTAGATAATCTGTAAAATCCGTGGTAAGTCTTACATAACCGTTACTGTCGCACATATTGAGAAAACATTTGGTGAAAAATTCCTAACTCCTCCCCGCCTCATTGTGGGCACAGATGCATATACATTCATAGGCATAAAAAGATATAAACACATGCATGAGTGCTCTATTTCAATAACAATTTATCGAGCAGCAAGCGTTTCCATGCCACCTGCTTCAGTTCGATACTTGCAAAATTATTTGCTAAACTGATCATTGAAAGTTAATGATTTCCCCCATGGGCATAAACCTGAATGTGATATTTCAGATAATGAGAAATATAAACATTAAAGAGTTCCTTAGTGTCTCAACTGACGTATTAACATATTATAAATGATAAAACAATATATTATTGACAAACGATATACACTCATTCTGTGTAACCGATATATTGTGAATAAATTGCTTAAGGGTTAGAAAAAAGATATCGAGGTTAGTGTTTTCGCATGAAAGTCAGATCAGATTTTATGTATTATACTGCTTTATTGTAAAGGTTACAGATTTATTCACAGTAACTTACACATCATCATCATCAACTGCTGATTTACAAACAAAGAAAGTATAAAGTTATATCCTTACACCCTATAACTCCTCGCAGTATATAAGAAATATTTTGGCTTAATTTCTTTCAAGAGTTCCTAACAACGCAATGGATAATGCGTTGCAACAGAACGATAGATCATATTTTGCGATAAACGATTTCCCAAATAAGGAGCATGGAAATATATTTCTTTAGAATGTGTCCAAGGCAAAATCAAAAATATAAATTAAAAAATATCTTTAAATATGAGCTGGGATAAATATTTAAAAATTGTGCTCTTAGGGAAAAGAAAAGAAAATGTCCACTGCGGGGAATCCTACTCCTAAATAAAAGCATCTCAGAAACATATTTTTAAATTAAACATCAGGAGAAACAATGAAAATGTTTTGAACGAATTAACTGAATAATAAATTCAAATATTTCGGATAATATATTCACCAAAGGGAAGCTAAAACCAAACAAGGTGACGACATACAATTTCCGGGTACTAACAAAGATAAATAGTTGCACGGATTGCTTAATATGTTTGGTTTCTCTCCACACATAAGAGGATAATGCAACTCGCCAGAAAACACTGATTTCGATTTTTTTTTTCTTTTTTTTAAATAGTGTATCACTTGAGACCTTCCCCTTTCCCTTCGCGAGTATGAAACAGCATTAATCACAAAGCACCTGTCCTAGAAACGTAACTCTCTTCCATTGCAATGGAATCATGGTCTCGGAGACGAGAAAAGAGACAACTATTAAGCCTCAGCAGCATCTGGAGCCAAAGAATGAAAGAAGAGCAAACTGGAAACAACGATTTGCTTTCGCCCAACGTCTTTTTCCACTACTTCTCACAATCTCCCAAACGGCCTTTCAATCATAAACATGCCCGAAAACAAAACAAAAAATGTCCAAAAGAAAACATTACATCTTTCGTTTCTTTTTCATCTTCTCTTTCCTATTATATATCACTAGAGTTAAAAGCAAAGCCAAAAATCCACCTTATCGACCATTCCTTTTATTCTCTTGTGAAAAAGAATGAACGAACGTAATTTTTTTTTCTTCTTTACTTGATTTTTTCCCTCCTTAGTCGGTACTAGCAACAATGAGTTTTCAGATAAACTTTCCAATGAGGGGGGGGGGGGAGATTTTCGGACTGGGGGAACGGGTAACTCCGAATTTTAAGTTTATCGAGTGGTTCCGGCTATTGACTTTGGTACAAAGTCGATACCAACTATCACGTCCTTTATTTTTATTGATTTGATACTACTCGTTCGTTCCCTCCGCTATCCTATCAGTGGTTCATCTAAGGTATGACAATTTTCGCAGCACTCAGAAGGGAGAAATCTTTATTTACGAAAGGAAAAATATAAAAGTAACTCTCTTGCATAATGCGTGATGGTAAATGCCATGAAAAATGCTTTCTTCGCTTTCTTGTTTTTATGAATTTCATTGTAATGTAATAAAGAAACCACCGTCTCGATATGGAAAATAAAACATTTCGCCTCCAAAAATCACTCATTGAATTTTTATTAAGGAGATATTTATGATATCGCGCGGCTCTGGATATTCTGAAACGAAAATATTTGAATTCTGTAAGGAAAGATGTCTAGTAATTTGAATAATTATTCGCAGGGTGTGATATAATTTACTGCGTATTTACGTTACAAAGGCAATACTGTTTTGCCCGTCATCTTCATAGGTAACAGAATTATTTTAAAAGAGAAACAGTCAGGGAAGCCAACAAAGTGATTTTTCAAGCAGAAATTTAGTAGGGAGTCGAGTAAATAAAATATCCAGAAGGGCATTGACTGTTCGAGAGATTTTGAGAAAGTCGCAAAAGTTTTTATAATTTACTAGTGAAAAAGAAAAACCCAGGAGTCAAGTTAACAACATAAAACACATTGAAATCAATTTATAAGTTTTTCTGATGTAAGATGATACCAAAATATATTAAAGAATTCTAGCAATGTTTTATTTTAACTTTGATAAATAGAAACAAATGTTTTAGCAATTACTGCGTATTATACACAGTAATATTTTTGGATCACATTAATTTTCGAAAACTCATGTAAGAGAGATATGCCCTAGCGATATAATAGTTAAATTATCTAACACGATAATAAATCCATATTTATTTAATTTAGACTGGTCATATATTAAACCAAAAGAAATATGTATTTCATGAGTATGAAAAGAAGCGTTTACTCTGAACACGTTATCAAAATGTTAACTTTATTCATAAAATAGATTATTCCCCACGCTGTTTGCAATAGTCTGTAAAATAATTTATCATTATACGAGCAAATATAAACAGAATATACTATATGAAGAAATGAAAATTATTTTATTCAACGTATTAATAGAATAGAAATTTTCAGAAAGTTACAAGGCTGTATTTACTATGTATGACTGACAAGTTTTGGGAAAATGTTTCTACCTACAATATATGTAAATATTCCTGCGTGTTCATGCAAGCATTGAAACCTTTATTTATTTTATATTCCAACACACAAATTTATAAATAAATCTCTCTTTATGCAGTTTCGATCAATCATAAAACGAAGTCCATAAATTTTATCCCCAAATGCTAATTCAATGCTGTTAATATGCAAAATTGTTTCCCACACAATAGTACAGGCGCACAAATTATATAACGTGAGGTGAGATAAAACAAAATACGCCGCATTATTCTGTGTCATGTCTTGGAGGGTTAAAATAAATGGCAAATGAATGCATTAGGTGAAGAAAAATGTAAACACAGTAACTGAAAACTATTCGCAAAAATCAATTTTTTATTCTGTTTTAACTTAAGAATGCAAATTTAGAACATTAGGTTGTTTTCTACGAAAGATAAACTGCAGGGTGTAACGGTGATAAGAAATGAGGGTGGTTTAGCTTCCCGTCTTATTCCATTCTCTTTCTTACTACCATTAGTTTCTCTACATTACATATCTATCTAGAGGATCTGTTATCCTATCTCTCACTAAAGTTTACGTTAATTTTCTGGGAAGAGGGTTGGGATAGAAAGAAATAACATTACCAACCATGACTGAGTATAGTGTCTAAAATGTTCTTTGCACAGATACATGTAGGTACAGATAAAAGCTAAAATATATTGATTTAACAATATGAATAAAAAAACTGTAATACAAGGAAAATAATTTTGATACATAGTTTTGAATGTGTGTAACTATCACACAAGCATGCCCCTCTTAACCCTTTGAAGGGCGCCGTTTGCACAGTGCAAACGCCTAAGACTAGTCCTTTTTTTACTCGCATTCAATGTATTCCAGTTAAATGAGCAGAAAAGTGGTTAGTACTACCATCTGTTATCAGTTTAAAGAAGTGAAAATATTTTGCAACCTTTTATTGGAAATTTTTTCAAGATTCCTTAGGTTAAAAAAAAAATAGGAAAAAAATCTGCACCGTGAAAATGGTGGGGGTTGTTGCCCCTGGAAGGATTATCTTGTATATCTTACAAACACAGGCATACACATTTTTCCCTTCCCAAATATAGGAAGAAATAAAAAATATCTACATGGATGATCATCACCTTATGTATGGCGAGTGCATCCCCCCCCCCCGCATTTACTGTGAAATAGAATACGAACTCACTCGTACCATCGGCAAGTACATTAATGCATATGAAAACCATCATGTATAATTACTGACGAAATAAATGACTTCAATCGAAATTTTATGCGCGATATTTAATTAACACTTTTTGTAATTTTCAGTTATAAAATATCAGTTTGGATATCAGAGTAACACTAATAGATGAAACACTATATAAAGTTCATGAACATTCGAGTAAGATTTTTATTTATACAAACTAAAAACAAACCGCCTGTTTATAAATATATAAACACTCAGGCACCCCATCTGTTTTAAAAAACAATGGAAAGGAACAGAGCCAAATCATAGACAGGAATGCAATGTTAACTGGCGACAGTGTATTTTCCTTCCTGCCTTTTCTAATTTGATAGCACTGGGGGCTTGCATATATATCTTTGGGTGCAGTAAAATAGTTGCTAATAAATCGTTACAATCAGATATTGATTTAAATTTTACATTATTTTTCATTAAAATTAACGAATCCATAGTAGAATAAAAAAACCCAGATAATCAGTTCAACAATAGATTTTAAATTATTTCATAAAGAACCATTGTTTAGGATTTTGACTCGAAAATGCATCATTTAACACGGAATTTTATGGGATATATTAGGGGAATAAAATAGCTGTAAGTTATACACTAACATAGATGAAGAATGTTTGAAATTATGAATACAGTTAAATTATCTTTAAATAAACCCTTCTATCTTGCAATAAAACCGAAAGTTTTACAAACCAAGATTATTTCAGTTGCAAAACAATTAAGATCATAATATCTGAAAATCACTGAGCACAAGAAAGGGAATTCGAACACGAATGCATTTTTCAAAGAAAGCGAATATTCTGTAAAATAAAATATTCGAATGATGCCGTAAAAACATCGAAGTTAATCGATGTATTTCGATAGAAAAGGGTGCGTTAAAGTTACACATCTGGAAAAATTTATGCTAGGAAGATACCCCGGTTTTACTTTATCATTATTTTTTATCAGAGCAATATTCACTAAGAGAAAATGTAGCAGAACCTTTATTACGATTTATACACTCTTTGTATCGATTTGCTGATAGCGCTTCCTGGGGCTTTAGGACTCCCAGAATCACACTTCAAGAAACTTTTCCAGTGCTTCTGGCGAGTTATATATATATATAGACGTCGAAGTTTAATTTCTTCAAGTCTCGTGAAATTGTTCAGGCGAAGACACTTACCCTTTCCGTGGTACAGTTCAAACGACAACTGTTCTCTGTTCTCCACAGTTCAATCGTTTTAAATTGCTTGATTCTATACTCCTCACTTTTGGAAAATTCATATAAAAGACTTTTATGATTCGATTGAATATAACTTTATGAAATTAAGTGAAATATTTTACACATGAAAGCGAAAGAGAAATCATCGGTATTTTTCGCACCTCTTTTTCTAGTGACAGCAATATATTTGCTTTCCTTTTTACAATTATCACCAATGGGTTAAAAGTGTCCACTCTGTCAATTTCACAAATGGGTGAATTGTTTGTATACGTACACAAGTTGTGAAAAAAAAAAAGTTTTAAACTTTGTCAAATACGAAGGGCAGTTGAACCGAGAAAAAAATAACAATCGCTGACATAATTTTCACCCTATTCCTAGATTTAAGATCAAGCTCAAACAACACTTCACATTAGTAATAATGAAAAACCTTCAACGTTTGTGATAAACTGATATTAGCAACAAAATGCAGCTTACTAAGCCTAATATGTGACAATGTCCCCAGTCTTTGTTTATGGTGGAGTACTTGTGTTTATAATCCTTAAGATAATTTATTGTCATTGTAACAAGCTTATAGATCCATTTTCCTTAGAGTGGGGAAATCCATTATCACGCACTTTCATTTATAAGGCCATTAAACTTAATAAATGGTTATATATTCTCGTTTATACAAATTATTTTAGATTTCTTGTAGGTTTCGATTAAGTATATTTCCACACAAACATAACATATTACATATTCGGATATTTGGCGCCACCATTTGTTTATTTTTTAATGTAAAACTTAAGATTTTTGTAAAATAAAGAATGCATACTTTTTTTATATGTTTTAGGTGAAAGAAAGAAAAATGATTATGCAAGGAAATTTGTATAAAACATAACTTGTAAACAGTAAATATTTCGCTAATCAGATAACGAAAACCTCCAATTACACATCAGTTTTTATGATGCATTATTAATTAAAAAAACTACTATAATTACAAGTATTGACTAGATTTTATGAAAAAAATCTAGAGTTTTTTTCGCGAGATCAAAATACTTTATTAATAATGCATGCTTAGAGCATACATTATTAATAAAACATTTTTGTGCTATTTATTTCATTCTGAGGTGTAATCGATTTACGTAGGTTTCTATTCATAAAGTTTCTCTTTATTTTGAGCGCAAATTTTTATCCTTTAACTGAAATTTGCAGAAATATATACACTTCTACACGAAATATCGGTACTTCTGATAAATATCTCAATAAAATGTTGAGACTATAAAGAATGAATTGATTAAAGAAGAGGGGAAAGGGTTGAGGAAAAGAAAGATACCCAATATGAAGCAATATGCAAATAAAATAGAATTTATAAAAGTCTGCATAACTTTTTATGAAGTAAACTTATTATATTAGTTTCTAAAGTTGACAGCTAAGGTCTGTTCGTAGAGAGACTATAAGACTATTTTCCTTTTGGAATGATTCGTTACGCTCACGAAATAATTAATCATTAATAAAATATTGGTTACTTGCATTCATGAGCCTAACGTATATTCAGTCATGACAGAGGCAAAATAATGGTATTTTAAAAAATTGAATCAACAAAAAAATATTTTAAGTCACTAAAATTGTGTCATTAAGACCTAGTTTAGTTTATATCATTTTAGGTAATTTTATAATTTAGAGAAAAATTTTATTATAATTTACTACATCTTTTTTCCAAAGCTTCTCTAAGGCTTTTTTTTTCCTTTTTTCAAAAATAGTCAACTTTTTTCTGCACCCACAACAAAAACAAGATGCTTCCATACGCATGTTGATATTTCTGTGCGTTGACTACGAAATTAATGCAAGGACGATGGGACGATGCAATTTAGAAAACCCAGCAAAAAGCAAAAGATCTTTTATAACAGTTACGTAAATTCAAGTTTCTAATTACCTAAAACACCATTACTTTCACCTATCAAATGAAGAGGGAATAATAAATTTCAACTGATGAAACTTCTCTACTTTACTAAGCTGATTGAAAATAAAAATAAAAGATTATTCAGGTAATGAACATTGTTTTCATCCTGATAGTGAAACCTTAATAAGCTAGAAAAATAAGAAAAATTAGGGGCTGGGAAAATGATAAGGCTTTCGGCTCCGACCACTCCTAATAAGCACTTTCGGTATAGCCAGCAGACTTGCGCTACGAAATCCGATCGGAAAGTTTTATGATTTCTGTTTTAAAGCCTCCGTTCCCATTAGCTTTAAGAGCTAATGGATACCTATCTAATGGATAAAATATTGACGTTCGTTTCTCTTGATTAAAAATCGTTTATCGAATTGGGAATAGCCTGCAGCAAGGCGTAAAAATAATTAAAATATAAAGTGAGGATTTCCGCAGAGGGGTTTTGGAAATTCCAAAACGCTGGAAGAAAAGAATTTTTAAACTAGAATTACTTTTCTACATTTGATGGGTATCTTAGGATTTACTGAAACAGTGCATTAGAAATAATATTTAATGGTTCTGAAATATTTATTATGTACATGTAAATGGAAGATGAACATAAACATTGATTATAAATTTTAAATTTTAAATTTAAGAATTGCATCTTTTTCTCTATGTTCGAAATAAAAATTTAAATCCATCATTAGCGAAACTTAATAAATTTTTCAAGACTACGTGATTAGTATCGTTTTATAAAACTTTTAAACCTACAAGTTTTTCTTCGTGAATTTAATTAGGCTGAAATATACCTTACGCGCATTAAATTTCCTTTATATGAAATATTACTTCCCGTTTTAAAAAGAACTGATGGGCAAGTTTATAGTACTGAAGAAAATGAGAATTTATATGAATACTTTACATGGGCGGCGAAATAACTGATTCGACACGAAATAGCATAGATTTTAAGAGAAATTTATCAGAAAATTTTACAGGACGCAAGGAGGGGGATTTCAGAAAAATGTAACAATTTCCTGTTGGGATATGAAAGAATGTTAAACAAATTTGTGTATTTTTCTCGACTAAATGTTGGAAATCCTTATTTAAATAAATAATACATTTCTAGTCATCTCTGGATTTAACGATTATCGAATCACACAAAATATTCTTTTCACTTCAGCTAGCAGATTATAAGGAGACGACAGATTAATTAGAGTATTAAATGAGCAGTTCTGCTCTGCTGGTTCTCATCTTCTAATATTTCCATTCATATATAAAAATTAAATAAAAAGAGAATCAATGAACTCGTTTGTTGGGAACGAAAAAGAGAAACTGTGCAATTACGCAGACAAATTTTACATAAATCAATCGATTCCACCTGCTTACAATTTACTTCTGGAAAACTTATCCTTGTCTTATTTCTCGATTAATTAATTTATTTCCCACGAAGCAAAACGCGCTAAAGAATTCAATTCAGTATCGTAAGCGTACTGTGCTCTACATATTTTTACGAGTTAACCACTGAATTGGAAAAAAAAAAAAATCAGAATTTTCCCACCCTAATAAATTGAAGATTTACTTTCTAACACTGATTCAAAAATTATCACTCTGCTTAGACAAAGGATTTTCATTGTCTTAAACTATTGTAAAGTTCTATCTAAAATTCTTAAGTGTAAAAAGATAAACGAATTCTCCCACTCTAAAATAGTAGTTTCGAACAAAAATAAATTAAAACTTCGTTAAAATGGTGACTACCTTCTCACAACAAGTTTTCGGATTAAGGTATCTTATCTACCCCACCTTTTTGCAAAAATATACGCAAAATCTCATACTTCTTCTCACACCACTTTCAAAAGTAACGAAGTGTACAGCTGATATCAAATCAGGTATCAGAATGTAGAATGTGGGCAGCGATAGATGAAGATGTTACACTGACAGGAATTTCTGCTACCGCTCTTTGAGATTAGCTGAGACAACTCTTGTTGACGAAGCCTATTAATGCCCTGGAAGAGACTGCACTGGTTCAGAAGCGAACAGAAGTTGGGCGAGCTTTTGAAATATGAATTAAAGTTAGCTGTTATATCACCTTGATTATGATCTATATTAATGAAGTTATAAGTAAATTCTATTTTATTCGTAAACATTAGTCGATTCTTAATGAAAACTTTTATTTTTTTAAAGTTCAGACTATGACTCTAGAACAGATCTCCCAGTTACCTAAGTTTTAAAACATTACGACACAATTAATGTTAATTCATGTATAAAGTTTCAATCTCGCTCGAAAAAAAATTAACCGACACACTTTTGTTCAAAGTGACATATTTTAAACGATGCTTATCTCATCATCGGCACATGCCTTTAAACAAAGCTCCTTTTATTTTTATCAAGTTTCAGGTTAGCGAGTTTTTAGTTTATCAAGGGATCGAAACACGTAGGAAACTCATAAAAATATATAAAAATAAAGAACGAAATTCCAAACAATAACTACTTTCATAACTTAAAAAAATATCTTAGCTACATTTTGGCATTATATATATATATATATATATATATATATATATATATATATATAGTTCCTTAAAACGTGTAATTCTAGTATTCTATACCAAAATTTATTTGATGCACGAACAAAACATTTTCCCCTGTACCGTTTATGTAGGGAAAGCAAAAATGAATTGAAATGTAGCCAAGGAATAAACAGCGGTCACAATAAAGAGAATCAAAAAGCAAACGTTTATGATGCTGTCTGAAATATGAAGTCTTTTGTTTGCCTTAAATAATTATTTAAGGAAAAGTAAAACAATATATATTTTCTCTAAAAATTCCATCACTTGTTTTGTAAAAGCTGAAATGTCGGGAATGGAAGAAAATTCTTATTGCGCAGAAAAGGAGTTTATATCTTGGGAGAATATGATGGCATTTATCCAATAATCTTTACAAATGTAGACTGTTTTTCAGATAAAAATTAAAAGTTTCTTTTCGTCTTCGGTGAAAAATTAATTTGCGGCGTTGGCAAATTATACCACGATACGTTATCTTTCTGACTTAAACGAAAAAAAAAAGTTGAATACAGTTATTAATATACCGAATTAAACTACTAATAAACTTGCTCTATTAGGCAGTTATTCAAATTTTGACTTTCTTTTTTTTTTACAAAGATGGGAGTGTTAATTAAACTGCCAGCCATAGACTAAATAAAGATGTCCAGTATATGAAGTAATTTGTGAAACTGAGGTGTTGCTTCATTTATAGATCACATCCAAGGGGCGTCATATTATTCCCACATGGAAAACTGAAATCTAAGCATTTCCTTTCACGGGATTTCAAATATGATCACAGATTAAAAAAAAAAATTTAATAATTTTTAAAAAAATATTAAAAAAATAAATATTGATAAGGTAAATAATACTATGAATCTAAAGACGTTAGTTTAATCAATTTTCTGAGCAAGTTAGATATTTAAAAAATGCCATCTGTCCATAGGCATTGCACAAAGGGTCACATCTCTGAGAACAGAATCTATAATTGGTTTGATAGGTATTACAAGGTCTGATAACTGTTGATGTCAGATTTATAATTTTCTCTGCTTTACGGGATAAAATTTTACCCGTTAAAGAAAATTAAATTTAAAAAAACTTCTCATATCTGTGGGTCTATTTTTTAAAAGAGCATACGGGTAAATTTTTCATTGCGAAAAGAAATCTGCAGTGGAATACTACTTGTATTGCTTCTTGCATCTCGAACTACCCTAAAAATAATTGAAAACATAGTTTTTATATTTAAATGCATTAAATATTACACTAGCCCATCATTAGATTCTTAGGAAGAGTCTCTTTTGATTAATTGCCCGATTTCAATGCTCACTGAATCTGACAGTTTTATTCGAATTCTGATCATCGATAATTGTATGGTTACTTAGTCTATCATAAGCAGGCGCATAGTCGTCTCGATTCACGATTTAAAAAAAATCGGTTCTACGAGAAATATTCTTTTCTTTAAAACCATGATAATTATCCTTCACACTGAGGATAATTTTACGCGAAGCTCTGAGTATTTCAATCAGTTATAAGATAAAATTCGCTAAATCGACGTTCGTTAACTCTTGTATTACATTTCTAGGTATGTGTGAAAAGGAAACATCTGCTTTATAGTATCGAGTAAAAATTACTGCAAATATATTTAATGAATTCAGTGAATAAACAAAAAAATGAATGAACACATGAGCATGCTTAGAATTATATACATTTAAACTAGATTTTACAATGGTGTTATAAGATGCGTTGAGAGCTGTCACTGGGCTTGGAAAAACATTCATGACGAACTAAGTCTTGACTTAATCCGTGAAAATTTGGGGTCAATAACCGGTTATACTTTGCCTTGGAAGTAAATATGAAATTTTAAACCTGAACAAACAAACTTTGGAACTAGCAGAATGGAATAAACGTAATTAAAATCCCAAAAAAAAAATTTTAAAGTTTTCTAGCGTACAGTCAGATGATTTTTTAGATGTATGTTTTTGTCACTTTTTTAAAAATTAAAAATCAATAGTAGATCATTTAAAAACGCTCTTCTAAGATTTAAAATATAAAATTACACGAGGAAAAAATAGGTCAAATTACGATAGTAATAATCGCATCTAACAATAGAAATATTTTTGTAAATGGTCGAGATTTTATGATTAAGTTATAGAAAACGACAGGAAAATTCTCCTTTAGAGCTTTTTAGCTTATATTTTTTTTTGTATTTTCACTGATGTTTTTATCACAGCTGACAAAAGAGGGGTTAAAAAATAAACCAATACATTTACCAAGGAATTTTATAATTTTCATTTGTATGCTCATCCTCAAATTTTATCCTCAAATATCATCCTCAAATTTTCACTCGGACATTGGCGGTGTTGAGTTAAAGAGTCTATGTCTGTAATAAGACTGAGACAATTGCGTACGTCCAGCATTCATTTTAAATAATCTTAAACTCAGAAAATAAAGTTAAAAAAAATAGTGAAAAACCGGAACCCGTCAACCACACATTTTAATTACTTGTATGGGAAGGACAATTAAAGTTATCTTTTTGACTTAAAGTTGGCAGCTCGAAGCGCGCTCATTTAAGCCTGTTGCATAGCTAATAATGAGAGGGTGCGAAGACGGATTCCTCATTCAATTAGTCCGCTCCTGGCGCCAAGTCCAATTTGGCCGACTAACCCGCTACTTCGTTGGCAGTGAAAATCTTTATCAAGATTTACTCCGGGCTTATAATGGGCGTTACATAATGGAATCCGAGATCTAATTTAACCCTTTTCCAGCTAGACGCAACGGAATAATGACTGCGAAGGCGCACGACAAGATAGTGAAATGAATAATAGAAAAGACGCTTTGTTCTCATTGGCGCACCAGAAACCACGTGGATCACAAAATATCATTTCCTATGGACGCGTTTTCAATTCGGAGAACAAACGATTTTCAAAAGCAAAGGCGGGTCTTGTCAGTTAAAAATAGAAAAGGGGAAATTAAATTTCATGGATCTGGCATCAACGCCGATGGCAGAGCGATGAAGCGACACGGAACGGAAGTTCAAGGAATTATCGCGCTACACTAGAGTCCACCCCCACCCCCGAACAGTTAGAAGACATGTTAAGTCATGAATAAAAATAGCCAAGAGATGAAGGGAGGGAAAAAAATATTAAAAAAAAATAATAAAAGGTTGAACATTTCTTATCCTTTCAAAAACATCTGTTGGTCGTTCCAGAGTCAAAGGATAGAAAATCCTTTGTTTTAAATCTTCGTCGACAGAAAATTCGAAAGACAAGTATTAAAATATTAAATAGCCTAGACAGCTTTTCAGTGACTTTAGAATTCTGCACAGACTGAAAACGGGGAAATAAAAAATAAAAAAAAATCCTGAAAAAAAAAAGGGGGGGGGGGGGATGTCGAGAAAATGAAAGAGCTTTTAAAGGAATTTGTTGGTGAATATTTAACACATATTTAACGAAATGTTTTATTCTTTGCTTCACCTTTTCATGGCTCCAAATAATGTGCTTATACTTTCTTTCTGAATAATGGATTTTGTGCAGACTGCTAGGAAGCAGTCTCTAAGAGAAATACCATAACGACATTAGTCCCCGTGCACATTCAATTCACACCTTTATCCTGTCATCAGAAATTTAAATATTCATGGGCTGTCTAAACTAGTGAAAGTAAAATAAATGCGTCAAATGTAAAACAATGGAGAAGCCCCTAAACTTGTGGGGGAAAAAAACAATACAAGACGACGGACAAGGAATTTTTAATGTACGGCTTTAGATGAAAAATTTCTCAAAATCTCAGTCCGAAATACTCTACATGAAGCTTACACATTTCCTCTTATTTTCGTTAAAAAATACTCACTAATTTCACAGAGAAAAAAAAAAGTATATTCCTCTAAACTATAAAATACACAAGTAAGTATCTTCATATAAAAGAAAGGCGTGAAAAAATAAGTTTCACCGAAGAAAAGAGCTGGCATGCCTGCAGAACTCTTTAAGATGTTCGTATAAATACTTTTTTATGTTGTAGAAATAAAACATTAAATCTAAATAAATTATCAACAATGCTACGCGCATAAACGTACAGAGTTTTTTTCTTAATGACTGATTTTGTTAGTGAGATATCTACATTAAGATTCTAAAAAAATAGAAATATGTGATAAAAAAATTGTTTTTTGAGGGGAAAAAATGTTTATTATGATTGTATTCATTAATGACGAAAAACTAACGCAAGAAAGAAGGTCAGCTAAGATATTTTCTTCTTGGGAAAGGTTCTACACAACTATTGCCCTAGGGTATAGTTAGGACCAAGAAGGGCTTTAAAAGCTTTATTACCTTTACTGTATGTATAAGACCTAGAGAATTGGCACAAACTGAGTAATGATGCTTCAGATAAGGTTGGTATTAATATTATTATATATTTATTTATTTTGGAACACCGTGGTCATCTTTTGCTATAAGTTCTTAGAAGAAAGTTTCAACAAAGGAAAAGTAGAAAACTGGCAAAGTGAATTTAAAATGTGCAATACATTGAAAATGTTTTTCTTTGACTTTAAACATACATCAACAGTTCGAAAACAAGTTATATAAAAGATTATTAATGGCAATTTTCCTTTAAAATATCCTATCTCCGAAAAAACTCAGTTTAAGAGCAGTACAAGTCAGTTTAAAAGCAGTGAGAAAAGGGATGATTTTGTTTTCGTAGTAAATGATTTATTCGATTATTACAAAAGCTTTAAATAACTCACTCGCTGCTTTATCAAATATTAAAAAACAATTATTCACGCTTCTAAATATTCACATCCAGACCACAGAAAATGATTACATAATTTTTTTTTAATCCTCTGCCACAGAAATAAGAATAATCAATAACACGTGTTTATTTAATTTATCTAAACACTTTGCACCACACGCAGCGACCGAAAAATTAAAATCCCGAATAAATAAGGAAATCTAGAAAAAAAATCTTAAAAAAAATTAACGAAAAAAGATAATCCTGTTATTGCTATTTTTCTAATTCATTATTAAAAATAATCCCGTTAAAATCGCTTCGAAAAAGGCAATCAATCGATAACTGCTTATGAATATGCAAAAGATTTCAATTTCCTATTTTGGTTTGAAGTATTATGAAGAGAGGGGGAAAAACCCACGTCAAATGCAGAACAGCTGCATTTAATCAAACACCAAAAACCCATTAAACAATTTGATCAGAAGGTGAAAAAATATTTTTGCTTGTTACCTTGAACAGCCTCCATTATCTTCAGGGGGATCTTTACTCTCACTGGAGAGCGCAGCCTGAAAGAAATAAAGACAAAATTTAAGACAAAGGACATGCTAATTGAATACTTTTTAACAAAGCACATTTTAAACTGAATTTTAACCAACACTTTTGCCACTTTTTTTTTTAACAGACTCCAAATCGAAGCAATTTGCAGCCCCATATTATCCATTAGCAAGGATGGCGAAAGTTATACTATTATCCATTCCCTACAAAGTCCATTCAAATATAATGAGGTTTATGAAAATTCTATTAAGGATAAATCAGTTTTATGGAGAATATACGTATGTGTAGTATATGTAATAGGGATTGATAATGTAAAAATTCAGCACGCCGCCTGATTCAAAGAACTCAAGAATTTTAGTATGCTACTATTTCTCATAATAAAATCACCAATGATTTTAAATAATCTTTTTTTCTGAGTAGAGAACTCCAAAATCATGAACAATATTCTTAAATGTGAAACAAATTTCCTTACACGTTGTTATTTACATATGTAGAAAGAAGCTACATTTAAAGCATTTAATGACATGTAAAAATTTCTTAGAAGTAACAATCATTGTATAATATTATACTTCCAAAATTTTGCTAGACAGAGAGACTGCAGATTTTTTCCTACGATATCACAACGTACTGTGAGGTTTTTTTTAAAAATTTCTTCAGCTACGCTTAATACCGCTATTTAATCAGACATAATTAAAGAACTACACATGCGCACAATATGAAATCTCTCTCAACGAAGACAGCCCTTGACTGAAAAATTGAATGAAAAATTGTATTTAAAAAATAACTGAATGTATGACACTTCTTAGAAAATGAGTAAAACTCTCATAAGCGGGTACCCACTACTATATGTCTCCATAATTTAGAGATGCACTCTCTGTTCAAAAACAACCCTTAAGGGAAGTTAAAGTACTCAAAAGCGTAATTTTTTCCTTGTACAACAATACTTGAAAATTCTTACACACAAAAACTTGAATCTAAACACATGCCGACAGTTTATATTTAACTGAAAGATGACTTATGATAAATCATTATACAGATTAGTTACAACCATTTCCTAATTATAAAGTAAATACAAATACAAGAAATCTCAAACACAAAGAAAATAATTTAAAATGCGTAACTGGATTTGCATTTAAAATGTCTCTAATTAGTATTTAAGTTATATGGAAATAGAATGATGACTCATGCAGACTTCATGATAACTCATGCATTTTTAGTATTATTCTGTCAATTATCAAATGAAAATAAGGTAGAAATACAAAACTTGCTCAATATCTCAAGAGATAATTATTAAAATAAAAGTTTTAAAAACCTCGCTAGATTTGCAATTCACCCTTTTGTTGTACTAAATTACTAAATTTCAATTTTATTGAGAAGGTAACCAACCACCGAGATTTTGAACCTTTCCTGATAATATAATTCTATTACAAATAAAGAGAAACTAATCATGAAACTTAGTGTATGGTCCACTATTTATATTTATATATATATATATATATATATATATATATATATATATATATATATATATATATATATATATATATATATATAAGCTTTACAATGTAAAAGCAAATTTGTTTACTTTGCTTCAATGCATGATACCTTTCTTAGGGAAGAGAGTGGCATATTAATTCCTCTTAATTGAGTTTTATATAATTGCGCAAAATTTCATGTAGATATGGGTACAGAAAAATTACTGTCTCAGTTTTCAAATTTGTACTCAAAGTTAACCCTTATTTAAAAAATCAGTCACTTGTAACGCAATATATTATTATTTTGGTATGAAAATTTTTCATAGTATAGAATTTTTATATTACTTTTCCCCATAAGAGATAACATTTCTTAGCTACACACATTCAAAACCTGCCAGTATAACATTTCTTAACTATACTCATTCAAACACTGTCTTATTAAGAATGCACTCCCTCCCGCCTCCAATACTATTTCCTTCCTTTGGCAAATTCTGAGTGCTTTCGTGTTACACGCTGGAATAAATTAAACCAAAAAGTTTCAGTTAGTTCAGTTAGAAATTTTCAAAATAATCAGAAACTTTATTAAAAATTTGTGTATTGAACTTTCTGCGACCCCGTCACGAAAGAGCACATTTTCAATTAAACTTTTCCGAATAACGACACATTCTATTTAAAAAATATAAATGTTCACACATACTGTGATTATCTCTTAGTTTTCAACAGTAACTACTAAATAGACACATCAATGATAAGCTACGGATCAAGAATCTCTAAACTTTTTTTCTTCAGTTATACGGTTTGTTTAAACAGACATGTCCTAGTTAACACTAGAACTACTAACAGTTAATATAGACCTATAATAATTAATGTTAAAACCAGTCGTTTTGATTAACTTGGTAGTTCTAGTCTCAAGAGATATAACATACATACACACACACACACACACATATATATACAGTGGAATCTCGATCGATCGTTTTCGGATCCATCGTTTTTCCGTATGTGTCGTTCATTTTATCCAGTCCCAACGATCATATTGCTTTGTTATGTTTCCGCATCTATCGTTTTCCGCATTTATTGTTCATTTCAATCGGTCCCTTGAAAATCGATAGATCGAGATTCCACTGCGCATATATATATATATATATATATATACACACACACACACACAGTTGGCTCTCTGCTTAACGACGATCTCTATTTAAAGACGATATTTCCCAGTCCCGGCCCCTCCGACGTTCTGGGACATGTTATTTTTTCGCAAATTCTGTTTAAGGGCGATCTCTACTTAAGGACGATTTTTCACGGTCCCTTGAAAGTCGTTAAACAGAGAGCCAACTTTGTGTGTGTATATATATATATATATATATATATATATATATATATATATATATATATATATATATATATATATATATTAATTAAAATTACCGCTGTAATTTAATGCTCAAATGCAGAAGCGTTACAACATACATGAATAGCAATACACGTCGATTAATCAAGAATATATAATTTAAAGAAACTGGACGAAAATATATTCCAACAATAAACATTGTGATTATATTATTCATAAAATGTTTTAAACTTTTTTTTTTCAAAAACGTCTAACAGTCAACTAACTGAAGCTCCCTTGAAAATTTCGGAGAAAACACATCAAATTCCAACGATTTATGAGAAAATTCCAGAACGAATTGGATTTCGATTGTCATTCTCAATCCTACTGCAGATGAAACAAAGATTAGATTTAGATTCTCTCAATCTTCCCATTTGCGGAGAAGCGTCATTTCGGAGGTTTGAAAGGACATTTTCCCAGAAGAGAATCATTATAAGACCTATAGTTGAATGTAAATTTTAGGAATATGAATGCATATAAAAAGGCTTGATTTCATATGATTATTCCTCAGCACTCTAAATCTCCCCACATGTACAAAACAATTACTTTGGGATTTTCAGTTCACATACCTTTCAGGTAGCAACAAAAAAAGGACGCTATTTAATTTTTGGAACCTTCTTTAGTCATCGAACACATTTTCATAGAATACATAAGGGGATCGTGCTAACACAGTAGTCACCATAAGATAAACTTTGAGAAATACTTAAGCATAAGAAAACTAACCCACATTGAAATTTATAAAACTAAATAACACGTTTGATGTAAACTTTCTTGCATGCAAAATAAACTGGATCATATTTACAGAATGGCCAGTTTTGAAACGTGAATTTCAGATGAAAGCAAGACCTGTTCAGTATTTAACGCAAGACAAATTAGTAAAAATTACAATTTTAAATCATTACGTCCCGACAAAGCTTATTTTGTTAAATATATGTTCCATACATACTTTAATAAAACGCTGAAATGTAAGACCTTTGACGTTAAGAAATTTTCGTTCATTTTATTTTCCACGAAAATTAATGGAAACTGAATTATCATTATCTTCAAAATCCAATTTTAAAGGAAAGAACCCTTTTGTACTAACGAGAAAGGCATATTATTTTCAAAGAGAAGAGGGGAAAAAATGATAAACACATTCGAATTGTGAATTTTCTTCCTGAAGTTCTGAGAATACCTGTATTTATTTTCCTAGAAATCAACAAAACCATTGAGCTTTGCAAATGGGAACTTCATGGAAAGAAATACCTTTTGATCGAGAAAATGAGCATAATACATTCATAACTACACCACATTCATTATATGTGATTAAAAAAGGAAAAAGGAAGGGCTTAGTTGAAAGAAAATTAATTGCAAATGCAGTTTTAGAAGCATTAACTAGAAAACGTAGAATAAAGTAAAAATATTTTTCTGGAAAAATTATCAAAATAATTTTAACCCAAAACAATGCTTTGCAAATTCATGCGTATTAATAAAAATATAAGAAACCTTTGTGAGACGATTAATTATTAGGAAAGAAGAAATATTAATATCAATGAATTTGGGGAGAAACAATTTATAAATATATCTGATATTTATTTCCTCAGTTAAATTCATCTCATTATAATATTAATTATGCAAACTTTTCAGCTGCATTTACTTTCTTTGGTATAAAACAGAGTAAATTAATAAAATGAAACATAATAATGCATATGAAAATTGATTCTAATACTTAGGAAAGAGGCCGTTCACGGGGGTCTTTATGAGAAAAATATGTTGTACTCAGTATAATGATGGGGTGTAGCGCACTGAGACAGTACTAGTTACAGAGTCTATACCTTAAACTGAACCTTTTCGTGGTTTCAGTAGCAGTATTAATTAAATATTACAGAACCAATTATCAGAATTTTTCCAGTTTTTATGCATAAAAGTATAAACATGTAAAGACTGAAACCGGAGATCTACAACATAAGCAGAAAGCATTTGTTTAATTTTGTAATTACGTACTGTATAATCAACTGTTTAAAAACTATAGCTTTATTTTTTTTCCCCAATTCACCGTAGCAATAGTAATTCTACTATTTCTTTAAAGCTTTCTGAATCTATAATTTTCAATCTATAATATTCTTCTATAATACAGAAGAAAATTATATTTTTTAATCTACAATATTCTTCTTCTATAATTTTTTCCCAATTCACCGTAGAAATAGTAGTTTTACTAATTCTTTAAAGCGTTATGAATTTTCAAATCATTACAATGCATGTAAACTTGATACAGCATAAGCTACATAAGTTTTTGTGGTGAAATCTTAATTTAAAGAAAAATAAAAATAGATTTTATTTGTTTCATAAACAGAAATATAAAGCGACATATCTCTAAATTCGCGAATAGGTAACTAGATAATTAGTAAATTAGGGTCTTATCCTAACTCCAGTGAATTATAAAAGCGTTTATTCATCACATTCTTTTACCTATTTTAGTTTTTAAATTCCTACTTATTCGCAAAATAAATCCCTTTTTTTTTTGGATTATACACATTTATATTAGCGGTGAAATTTGATAAGTCTATGAAGGCTAGTAGTAATACCTGAACACACTAGATTTTTTTTGAAGTGAAGTGAAATAAAACAAAAATATATATTTTCCTCAAATGAGAAAGAAGCAGTAAAGGGAGGTCTAACAGAAAAAAACATAATTCGACATCGGAAACAGAAAGTAACCCGAGAGCTCAAAAATTTCGATGCCTAAAACATATTGAGAGTGTAACAACGATACCTAGGACGCAGTAACAGATGTATCTTTCCATTTTCAGGACAATGTCCGCTGCCATTTCTTCAAAAAACCTTTCAAAGATTTTCACCAAATTTAATATTTGAGATCAAAATAAAATATCCTTTTAGGTTTCCCCTCCTTACTTTATTCCGCGCATCACCCCGTGCAGAGGAAGGGGGGTTAAGAAAAAGTCAGGTTGCTGCGAGATCCTGGCTAGGGCGCGTTCTCTTGGAGAAAGCAGAAATGCAATATTTCTCGATACATTTATGTCGCTCTCTGTACCGTACACGGAAAAGAGAAGAAGAGAGGCAGAGAGAGAGCGAACATAAAATAAGAGAGAGAGAGAGGGCGGATTGAGGGAGAAATTTGGCTGATGCTGCTAGGCCGGGCTACGTCCACTTCATTAATAATGGAGGCTCAGTAGTGGCTTCTGGTCCGGGGAGCACTCGGAGAGAGAGAGAGAGAGAGAGAGAGAGAGAGAGAGAGAGAGAGAGAGGGTGGCTGATGACATGATGCTTTGGCAGAACCACCCTCTCTTTCGAAGCAATCCTCTTCAACTCTCTATTTCAGAATCTCTATAGACGGGAAGAGGGGGTCCACAAAATAAGGGGACGTGAGGAAGTCAGCGTAGTAGGCGATGCGCTCGCCGTGTGTGGTTATTCCTATTGATTTTGCAGAACGAGGTGTAGAGTGAATAGGATGTTAGATTGTGTCAACTGGCGGCTTGTATAGAAGTGTTGATGATTGATTAGGTGAATATGATTTGGGTTTCCTAATTGGCCGCTGTTATTCCGTAAAGCGCGCCTTCGATCTTTCCGTTTTTAGTTCACTTACTTTTTCACTTTCACGCCATTGGCGATTTGAAACAATAGCTGAGATTCAGAAAAGCGCGAAGTAGTGATATCTTTAAATTCAGTTTTCATTCGAGCGAACAGGTAATCGCTTCTAATTATGTCAAAAGAAATTGCACCATAAGGAAATCAAGCAAATATGCCAAGTTTGCAGAGTAGATTTTTGACATTTAAGGGGGTGCTCCTGAATTATCTTTTCTTCGCTTACACAATTTTGTCATTTTTTTCCCTTATATGTGTATTTTTGAAAAATTACTTGAGTTTTTTTAATTTTGTTCCAAAAAATTCTATATTTAAATGACATTTAATTTTAGAGATATTTCCTTTTGATATATCTGCTGAATAAATGCTGTATTTGTTTAATTTTTTCCACCTTTGAGCACAAAAAAGTGTTATATTATCTTCAGAATTTGTGTACATTATACTTTCAGCATTTTTAATAGATCTAAATGACAACATAATTTTTCAGAGAAATTTTTTGCTCTATTGAAAATGCCTTCAGAATTGTTACCCTAAATCAAAAGTATTGAAATTTAATGTAATAGAGCAAAGGAACACTGTGCATTATTTCATAGAAATGCAAGGAAGTAACCTACTTTGCACAGGATGTCTAGTAAATTGTAAGGAATTGCAGACATATCCTTTAAAAAGATGGCAAATTGAGAAAATTTTCTTTGCGAGATAAATACTCATAGTGCAGATGTTCAGCAGGGTAAGCATAGATATGAAAATTGTAAAATTGTCGTAACTGTGTGCAACCTTCAGAGAAACATGGTGTTTCCGTTATTTGTTTCTTAAAAGCTTTATAGAATATTTTGAAATAAAAAAATAAAGTGCTTTTTCAAAGAATAATTTCTCCCGAACCTCCTTAAATCGTATTACTGTAATCAATAAATCTTCGTGAAATGGAAAATAGAAGAAACTCTGTCGCAGAATCAGAACAATAAAGACCATAATTACCCTCCACAGGAATCGAACATTTAATTTAGGTTTCCAAGGGTTGAAGAGAAAAATAAAATCACTTAAATAATGAAAACAGCTAAATTGAAACGCCTGAATATTATGAAGCTAGTAATATTAATCAGAAGACGAACAGATAAAACACTTGATATCGTAAGTATACTTATTGTTGGTACAGAAAAGATTTGAAAATTGGGTTATCAAATCAAAAAAATACAAGACTAATAAAAATAATGCAAGATAAAAGAACAGGATATCTCTGAAAAAAATACAAATTGCGTAGTCAAGAACATTTCACATATTTACATGTTTTGGTGTGGTTTGGTTTGGAGTGTTACAGTCAACTTTTTGCTACACGAGGGCTAATTAGACCGGGACCTACTGCTTAAAGCCGATTCCAAACGGCTACAAACATTCATGCCAAGAGTGGGACTCGAACCCACAGAATATGGTTCTGAATGCCAGCGCCCTAGCCGTTCGACCATAGTTGATCTTTTGCATGTTTTAAAAGCTTAAAAAAATTACTTAGAGGATTTACACATTTAAATATTCTGAGTTTTACAGGAAAATTATTTTCCTGTTTATACTGCTTAAAAAATTTTAACTTCACTTTGTTTACCAAGTCTCATTACGATTGTATGCTACCAGGCATATAACTAATCCGAGACTTCATGGAAAAAATAAGATGAGAATCGAGAAAATGTAGGAGATAAACTTACGTTTTGGGAATTATTTTATACGATAAAGTAGGCTTAAATTTTTCCCCAATTCTGAGAATAAAACGAAAAATAGATTTTAATTAATATTTAAGATAGTCGCAAAGGGCCTATTAGTAGTTTTGATATCTTGTCAAGAACTTCTTAATCTTCGAAGGCTGGGAGTGCGTGTGGAGAAACTATTCAAAACTACAATGGAGATGAAGCAACATTCCCAGGGAATCTGTACTCGAGGATTAAGTCAAAGAGGCTTCTTAAGCGCCGCAGGTAGTTCTTAATTGAGGCACCGAGAATACTTTCTCTAACTACATGATACAGAAAGACAAATGCATAACGACTGTGGAGCTCTACCGAAATATAAGTTTTAACAAGACTGGGTCTCCCGTTTCCTAAAGCAATGCAGTCGATCAGAGATTATTCCTATTTGTTATCCACCCAATAAAAGGCTTGCCTCTCTGTGACAGTTCTGTATTTTCACTGAAACTAATAAGTAGAAAATTTGAGCTGTTTCTAAGCTTGCTAGCTTTAATCACTCTGTGCCATATTATATTTGGATTTAATGAAAAGAACTATCAGAGATGTTTATTATATACTGACAAATCAACTGAAAAATTATACTAATAACTCATGTTAAGTTTTTTAAAAGTTGGATAACATATACGAACTGCATGTTTAATATTTTTGCATATATGATAAAAAGATACTGCAAGCTAAATACACAATAGGTAAAGAGTAATGAAATTATGACATGATCAAGCACACAGATGAAAAAAAAGGGCAGAATATTAAAATTTTAAAATAACGTTTTTATTTTTTAACTCAAATTTTTAAATAATATACCCCATTTATTTCATAAATATCAACGAATATTTTATTTTTTAGGCCCTCTTTCTCCCACCCCATGAGAAAATGTCTGATGGTTCAATGATGTCAAAATACATATTTGTTTTTCACATCAAAAAGTGTATCCTTGAAAATCAGATTATATATAAATTTCTTTTCATTTCTGACTTCCTACGTAAAGAAAATGACTAAAATATCACGATAATTCTAAAAAAATCTTATTAAATTTCTTTCTAGAATTATTCTTTTTCTCTTTTATATTCAACACTTATAAAAGAAAACATTACTCGGGAAGGAAAAAAACCGGTCTTTTTCGTCTCGCAATTTTTTTACAGTCTTTTTATTTCCATTATTTGACAATTTTGGAAAATTCTATTATACTGCCTTTTTTATTTCACTTAATGGTATATATTTACAATTCGATTCCTCGCAGTCGTTAGTCTCGAGCAAAAGCACAGAATATAATTATGTAATTTTGTGTTTAAGGACATTCATTTTTCATTCCCTAGCTGCTACGAACTCCTCTTCTCCATGGTCTGAAACAAATATATGAAAACATCTTTAGCAAGCACATACAGAAGAGTCAATTTTCGAAGACTTCATTCGAAGCGAGAAAGAATAAAACTGTGTGGGGATGGGAGGGATAGAGCTCAGAAATTCTTTTCAAAACTCCATCACAAAACTCTATATAAATCAAACGCAGAATTTGCATTAACCTAAGAAACGAGGGGAGGGGACAAAAAAAAATTGCTACGCATATCCAGATCAATGCCTTTAAGGGCAGTGCTGCGATTTTTTTTTTCCAGCATAAAAAATGGGGACAAAAAAGTTCAAATTAAATCTCCCAGATGACTGAAAAGAGTAAACAAATTATTCGGGACGACGAAGACTTTAGGATTATTGAAATTTAACGAGGTTTTGGTAAATCCATTTGCACCGTAATTCAAAAGACTTCGCCTGCTCCGTTTTGTTTTCACATTTCCTTCTTCCTTTTTATTTATTTTCATTTTTTAACTCCTCCCTCTGCCAGTCTAATCCAATTTTTCCCCAACGCATTAGATATTGGCTTTCCTTTAAAAGACTACCCAGCTCTAGTCCAACGACTTAGGAATGCCGACAGTCGAGGCTCGCTCTCATCACCATATTTACCCACGAGGATCAAAATCAAAAACATGACCAGCCTGTACTAAAACGGATTCACAATTTGCCTTCGCCCTCAGTTCCATTAGTACTGAGCACAAAAGAAATTCAAAATATGAAGGTTATGAACAGGAATAGGGGATCTTATCCGGTATTCCCAAACTTCGTGTCTATATTTATTCATGAATATGAATATTCGAAACGAAATAAACACATTCGTTTATATAACATATATATAAACGAAAAAAACACAAACACATATATGTTTATATATATATAAACACATAAAAAAACATATATATTTTTCCATCACAAAATCGATTTAAAAATCATATGATTTGATATATTGGTTTCCCAAAGAATGAAAAAAAGAAAGAATAGATGCTAAAATCATCTGTCTAAATATAATGAAGGTTTGAGTCAAGGGTTTATAAGTAATAAAAATAATAATCGACTATTTTGAAATTTTCAAAATGCAAGCGAAAGTTGATTTTTGAAGCATTTTGACATGCTTGTTCGAACAAAATATTAACAGTAAATAAAAATAAATATTGTATCGAAAGTCCAAAGAAAAAAGTCTAAAATTATTCACATGAGAACAATATATTGAAATTACATGCAAAAATGAAGGGAATTAGGTTTAAAATTTTTAAATAGTATGATATGATTAAAGAATTAATATTAAACCTAAATCCTAGCTGTTATCTGGAACATTGAAAGTCACATGGCATTGAAAATTTTCATCACTAATATTATTTTTTTTCCCTGAAAGTGATGACCCACATACAGAGAAAATAAATATATTTTTAGGGATAGCTTATGAAACGTTAATACTTCATGTCTTTGTAATAGAAATCTTCGAGAAAAGAAAATGTGAAAAAGCCACTTTTAATGGATAACATGGTAAAAATAAACTACCAAAAAATTGACTTTTTTGGTACGTTTATTGTTATAATAAATATTACGCATTACTTTTAGAGTGAAATATAACAGAAGAGCGGAATATTCGATATACAATATATTTACCTCAATACAAAACATTCACAGTTTAAATACTCTCATAAATACACAAAATTCTAATTTTAAAAAAGATAAAAGATCTTATGCAGTTCGGAGTCCTTTTATAAAACAACTCCATTGAGAAATTTAATGGCGAATGTAAATCATTACAAGAAATAAGTAACCCATGCCCAAACTTAGCAAATGAAACATGTAACAATGACCCAAAATGGCGAATGACGAGTCTTTTGTACCTTAATAGTTTCTATCCAGGCGAAGTTATACACAATGAAAACGTTAAAAAAGAAAAATTTGACGTGAAAGAGATTGAAAGGCCTACGTAATCCTATTAAAGGCTCTGATGGATATATTCTCTTCGAAAACTTTACTAAACTCAGAGAGTGCTAGGCCCTCTTATGCAACTTCGAGGCCTTTTCTCAACGTACCTTGTACATCGTGTGTGGTACAGGGTACTTAATTTAATATTCCGAAGAAGAGCGAGAGAGGACCACGATGAAAAATTTTCGAGAGCTTTTAACGAAAGGAAAACTGTCAGAAGAGTTTATTACGCGATATAAAATACTTTTAGATGCCCTTTTTTCATTTAAGTGTTCTACCTGGAAGGTAGCAGATTGGAAACAATGATTAGTCAACTTTTCTAACGCAGAGATTTTTTTTCTTGCTGTCTCTAAAAAAAGTATAAAAGCGAAAAAGAGCAGTAAGCAACTATAACGCATTTATTGAGAATTATTTTTGTATTCCATTAATCAATCATTTTAGCAATTTATATGTATTCTCAGGCGCTTAAAACGTAGAAAATAGCATTTAATTATTTTAGAGCAATATAATTTTATTTACGAAGCATTATTTTTAATGACAGAGGTTCCTTCCCTTGTTAAGAAATTATAATTAATTTGTTAAGAAATTATAATTAATGTTAAAACAAAGGCTATTCTCTTCCAAATACTTAAAAAACTAAACCTGGAAAACCTGCCACTTTTGCATACACTGCTCTGCAAAAAATTGCTTATAATATCGCATTTGGATTGCATAAACGCATTTTAAGTGTTCTTAATAAAAAATAAATAAATTTAAGCATGAAAGGACATATTTAAAAGTTACAGGATTGGATTTAATTTACAAATACTACAATCAATACATGTTTTAACTTTTTCTTTTAACGCTAAGAATACTGAATTTAACAAGCTTTTGTCATGGTATTAGCATATACATACGCTGAATGGAACATGATATATGGTAATATGATTATGGTAATATGATGATATAAAAATATTGATGCAATTTAAAAAGGCATATAATAAAGCGAGTGTGTGACCAATTTTAAAACTTTAATAGTTTTATAAGTTATCATAGGGATCTTTACTTACTTTTCTTTTCAATTATTTTATAGTATTAAATTCTTTAATTTTTCTGTAAATAAGTAACTAAGCAATAACGGGAAATTGAACCTAGGACTTTTCCATTGAAATGCAAAACCATAAAATGTTATTTAACTAGATTATAATATCGTAATGAAGTACATTAAAAAATGACTGCTTCATTTTGAAAAATGAATGGTAATTAAAATTTAAGGATTTATCTTTTAAGGCTTACGCAACAAATCAATATTCCTACAAGGACTGTACAAAACCGCAACAAAGAAAAGCACCGTTTTTGTTTTCAATTTTAAAATGCTTTAAAAACAGTTTTTTACATATTTATTCTTGGTAGATAAATATTTTATCTCGAATACATAAATTCTCTTTTTTAATCTGGCAGTTTGTTGAAAAATAATTAAAGGAAAGTTTAAAAAGTGTTTGTTTATTCATGCATATGAAATGTTTAAGAAATTTAGCTTCCAAAATTAATGAACCTGTTGTTTAGTTCATGAAAAACTATTCAAAATTTTCTAGATGAATTTATAAGTATATTTCAATAAATGGAATTTCGTTAAATAACGTCAAAATATAGTCATTGTTTTATAAGAAAAAGTCATTTCTTAACATGGAATGTGTGCTTAATAAGTTTTACTACTGAAAAGCGAGGCAGAATGTTTATTAAAATACTAAATATTTTGGATATTTTTGTATATGACCAATAAATACAAAAGATAATTTAATGATTATTTAAAATTTGACTCCGCAATCTTGTGAATTCTTGCAAATTTCTCGTCTTCGTCACACAAATCTATTGATATACTTTTTAGTATTAGATCTTTAAAACTTTTTTAAATAAAAATTGCTAATCACGTAAAGTGATACCTTAATATTAAATTAATTATTTAGTTATTCTATCGTTAAATGATGAGTGATTGAATATTTACAACAAAAAGTGATAACGTTACTAATGACGCATAATGAAGATGAGAGAAAAAGGAGAGTCATTAAAAAAAAATAAATGTTTTCTAAGCTTGCAACTAGATGAGAATATTTTCTAAAGTTACAAGCTTTTCGAACAATGTTCAGATTTTTATATGCAAGAGTCTAATTAACAGCATCAAGGAAATTTTGCTTTCTCGAGAGTAAAAGTTGTTTGTTTTTTATTTGGGAGAGATATTGTGATCAAAAATCTATCCCAACAGGAGATATTTGAATGCCCTTTTACGTTATTAATGCAGCTACAAAACACTATTTCCTATCCTAAATAACAATGACATTAAAAACAATTTTTTAAACAGGCTGAAAAAAAATAGGTTAAGAAGTGTTTTTTTTTATGAAACTCTAAAACAGTAATTATAGTGCTTTATAAAAGTATACCACCCACCTCATTTAATTTTTTTTTCTTAGCATCTTTCTTTGGCTATTTTAGCTAGCATACCGTTGATTGCACGGTAGCGTGCAGTATAGCAACTAAGAGGGAGAATGTTAGGGATAAAAAAAAAGAAAAGAATGAAATTATTAGGAAACTTTTAATGAATAACCGTTATTTTTCTTCCGTTGTTCATTATCGAAAGGCAAAAACGCTTTTAATGAGCTCGGTTGCTTTGGATTAGCTTGACTGGTAATTAAATGTATTCTGAAATAATTAAAGATCTTGTAAACGAATGCTGCGACGGTTGCAATTCAGTTTCTCTGATTATTGATTTGTCGCGATAAAATCTTCCGGAGGCAACCACGTTAAAGATTTTTTGATAGTGGGAAACGATATGAAAATGGCTGTGGATTTTGTGTGCATGAGAAATTATCTGCGCTAGTTTTCTAGATGAGGACGCGAGAGGGTGATTAGATGACTGCGAGAGCCAATTGGAAGAAACATAACTTTATTCGGAAATTTTAAATTGCAGAAAAAATGAGTAATGAAGCGGCTAATAACGCTAGATTTGATTTAAAAAAAATAAGACTAGTCATTTGAAGGTTACATTTGTGTTACTTCTTTTAAATATGTTTTCATTATGCTAATTCTGGCTTGCAACTGAGTACTATAATTGTATACCTTTTAAGTCTTTTCCGCAGCCTTAGGTTTCATACTCATTTCTGGGCATGGGAGTGCACAAAAGGCATAACTGTGTGTTTGAAAATTGAAAGAATAAATATTATGCATTATCTTTCACAACTATTAAATATTTAATAATCCTGGAAATGGAAAGTTAAACGAGCCAATAAGGTGAAAATTGTCTAGGCAGGAGGCTAATCCTATAACATATCATAAGGACAATCCTATACATCTTTCTCTCGCTCTCACACACACACACACATATATATATATATATATATATATATATATATATATATATATATATATATATATATTAATATTAGAGAATATTTAATATATAGTATATTTATGACGACCATATATGTCAATATAAACCATTAGCCAATCAATGATATCTTCAAAATATCGCTTTTCTATAGTATTAAATAAGACGAATAACACGAGCGCAAACAAAAGCAGAACACATTTTAAATAGCAATGGGAAAAAAATAAAAAATAAATGAATAATTCAATTAAACTTTGATTACACACAACTGAAGTGTTTTCCTCAACAACTACATTCAATTTTTCATTTTAAGATAAAAGTTCTTTTAACAAAAGTTATGTTAGATAACAGTCTATGCGATACAATAAACAGAACTTACACCAACTGGGGAAGCCTTATGAAAGAAACATCAAAGGCGTCATTCAAAACGGAATAAAGGAAATACTTGTCTTGGTTATGTGAACTTCTTAAGTTGCATTTAATTTTAGTATTCGCACAGACTAGTTGAATTAACTGCAAAGATCCAGACACTTAAAACTAAACTAGGGAAACAGAATACATTATAAAAGATACATTACGATGCTTTTCTTTCAGAAATTCATCCTTAATAAATGTTCATATCATGGCGGATTTTAAAATACACCAGGCAAGCTAAATAAATGTGCCTTCTTTACTTCAATTCATCTCGATTTGATTTTCGGCGGAATTCAAGATTTCTCAACAATTCTCAAAAAAGTTGTTTTGAAAGCCAAATATTTCATGAAAAGCGTCTAATTCGAACAAGAAAGTTAATTGCAAAACACATCTTAGAAACCTTCTAATGAAATGAAACAAGTCATCATCAACAGCCGAAGGATGCTAATGAGAAAACACTCCCCCCCCCCCCTTCAACGAAAAGAGTTGGTGTTAACTTTGAAGTTTTCCCACAGAAGATTAAGCGTTGACATAAAATGTCTCACACTAAGCTCAAAGTCATTCAGCGGTTAAAACGGATGGAATATTTACAGTTGGGCAGAAAATTTCAGCGCTCTGTAAAAAGGAAAAGATGTGAGTGTACGTGCAGGAGTTATAGCTTTACTCTTGCTTCTTAAAAGGGTTCGAAGAGATGCAAGTAAATACATGCAGCAAAATTTAACTCCATGGTGATAGATAATTTGAAAATGGACATGTTCGAAGAATTTTTATTTTCATTGAGCCAACTAGAACTAATAAGCTATTGCTATTTGAAGAGTAGAGAGAATTAGTATTCTTTTTAGTGGCTCATAGATCTAAGCAATTGTTTTCTATTTGTATATGCCTAATTTAAACTCTGCGCTGTATGTAAAAATCAGCTACAGTCACTTGCATGGCAAAAACGAAAAAAAAAACTGTTTTGAAAAGATTTGGTAGGAAGGGAGACTCTTCGTTTCTTTTTGATGACTTAACAGATATTCTAATTTAACCTCCTTATTTTATAGTATTTGAGGTCTTTCAATAATATAGCTTCTATACTGGAGCGAGGTCTGATTAAAACAAAGTTTCTCAAAGCATGAACCAAGTCTACCTCTGTCTGTGACTCTAAAGATTTGAATCCCATAAAATGCTCATAAAATGCATCAATAAAAAAATTTAAAAATCCGTAGGAAAAAGTTATTATCATGATCTCCTCATGCAACTAGAACCACGTGTTCCGTTAAAAATGAAAAAAAAAAGTTTGCATCTGTAGTGTTTTGGAAACTTGTTTTCAAAGCGCTATCTAAAATTTAATACTTGTAGTCTTTCAGAAATAACACCACAAGGTAAATTTGAAGTTACAAAGTTACTTCCTTCTGATACGAGGGAAAAATCGGCCCTTACATAAAATTAAATTTTGTTATGCACAAAAAACATAAATAAATAAAGGGAGACTTTAAATAAATATATGTTTTTAATTAAAATTAACTTAAAAGCAAACATCACCAGCGCCTTAATTTGCAACATATTTGCATAAAACTTCAAATATCACACAAAATTATTATAAACCGATTGAACAAAATGCTTTATGTAATCTAAGAAAAGAAATTTCCGAACTATAGTGAAAAAAAGGAAACAAAAAGAATTTCCAGACAGAATAACGATAACGGAAAGTAACGGGGAATAATTAGGCAAATAGATGAAACCACTATATACTGTAATTTACGTAACAGAAGTAAAATAAATATATTTTAAAAAAGTTTTAATATCGCCGTTTATAAAAATAAAAATGAACTGTTTTAATAAATGAGAGTATTTAATATCTTCTGATGATTTTTTTTTTCAGGAGTGAAACTCAAAGAAAAAAGAATGCGTTGTTTTAAAAAAATTATCTTCAATACTAAAAAGTAACTGAACCAAATAAATTTTCATTAAAATTCCTTTGAGTAACTTTCAAGTAATTAAGTATCTTTTTAATTTATTCAAGTAACTTTGTTAGACTAATTTGTCACTGCTTTAATAAATTCAAGAAAAGATTATAGTTCCAATCATTAATATGAATTTTTTTTCCTCTTTTCACAAATACAGATTGCAATCATTAAATTAGTTAGAAAGAAATTTCTTTAATTCTTTGCTTATACAAATCTTTTGGAAATTTGTACACAGACAGCAAAATAATTGCTTGCGACGTGAAAGAGTATAAAGAAAAACAAATTCAAAAATTTTTTCTCATCTTCATCTGATTAACCGTATTGCAAATAGTCGGTAAAATTAAGCGCAATAGACGTCAAAATTTTAAATTTAAATCTCAGGTTTAGCCAATTACTCTCAAATCATATTTACGAAATAAATGTATAGAAATTCTCTCATCATTAGTCTTTAATAGATTCTGTTACAGAATTTTTTAAAAGTACTCTCTTTAAACTACTCTTCTAATAGGATATAAATTTTTTTTCACATTTCCACGACGGGGGGGGGAAGGGGGTGGCAGAGCACAAAAGGCAATTTTTTAGTGCTGGTTGAGGACTCCAGTGACATCTTTTCATACGACGAAGAAGGCCCGTACCTCTATTTTAAAGCCAATGCCGAAAGGTTACAAACATCCATGTTAGAAACTGAAAATTTGGGAACTAAGCTTGGATACTTCAAGTCTTCTGTGCTATTATTCCTTACAGCTTAGGGATTTAAACAATTACGGGTTTGATAAATAGTCCTAACGTAATCAATATGCAATAAAGAAATACATAGACAAGACTAAGCAATAAGAGTTCATGCTGTATTACTTAAGATAGACTTAAGGCAATTTTGAGAAGTTTGTTTATCTATATATATCAACAAAACGATGAGTTTTTATAAGAATTATTAGAAACGGAGATTTTTTTTTTCGAAACTGATTCATGAAAGTTTTCTATGAAGATGCTTTTAATACATCCTTTTCGAATAACCAATTATTGTTAAGCTGTAGTAAAGATCTTACAGTTAAGAACTGAGCAAATTCAAATCCATATACAACTTTTAAGGATAGTAACCTGTAACACTGTAATATTTTACGCGCTCACAGAAAATAAAATCCTACATATTATGAAGAATTTTTTAATAAAATTTAGAGAGTATTTCAAGGGAGAAAAGTTTACAAAAATATAGCAAATAATTCTAATAACTCTTTCGAGCATTTTTTTTTTTTAGATAACAAAGATTTAATGAATACTGTTTGAAGTTAAAAGAAAAAAACTTCTCAAAGTAATTAATATTCCTTTAATCACTTATACACTCCGATAATTAGATGATGGGAGCCTCTATATCCCAAACGAAATTCAGTCATGTAGGCATTTAAAGAAAGATTAATGGTGATGAAAATGTAGTATGATGTACTAAAAGTAAAATATTAAGGGAAAATACTGGGAAAAAACCCTCCGATTTCTATTTTTATGCTTCAGAAATTCATCGAAAATTCCGTAAGCTAAAGGAAAAAAAGCTAATAGACTACTCCAAAGAGAAACGAAATTGAAATTCAGCTTAAAATACGAAGACGGCAATTACTGGCATTTTTGTTATAAAAGAATATGAAGGTGATATTTTCCCAAGAAAGAATAGGAATTTAATTCAAAACGTGATCAGAATGCAAACGACTGCTGGTCTCAAGTTGAAAAAGGCCGTTAAATATGATAAATTATCATCTTTTCCAACCATTTGTAGGGATATAGCTTTAAAGCTATAAATCTGAAATTTTATTCCATAATATAACAGTAATTTTTCAGATAACTTCAGGGGGAGTTTAAAAGTTGTACAGTTTAGAATATGTTTCAGTAAATTATCTGTAACTTAAAAGATATTTCCTCCAATATATGGCATTTTTTTTTTGTAACCATACTTTAAAATATATAGAATTATGGTGTAAAACTATACTCTTTCATTTAGAATGAATATTTTCATTCTGTACACAGTGTAAATAGCAAACATACATCTCTAGGAATTAATAAAATGTAGTCGCCCTATTTGAATAACTGCATTTGTGTAAAATATTTTATTTGACGATTTACAATACACACACACATGCAAACAAAGAATAATATTGTCGTTCAGGTCATTGAAAAATAAGGTAAAATAAGACAAATTTTATGTCACTTGTTGATACTAGATACTAAATATAACAAAAAATTTACCTCTTATTTGAAGGTTAATAAATTTAACTATAATAAATTCAGTGACAGAACTTGGTTTTAAAATTAGCAATTTTAATGGTCACTGGAATCTAAGTTAAGCACCCCCAAAAGCTTCCTTAAAGAAACAGTCAGATAAAAGTAAAAAGGTCTCGTGTTTACTGAACAAATGTATAAATATTTACAAGGTTAATCAGACCATGTCATTTTCAGGTTTGAAGTACACAGTTCACAATACTTAGAGTACAATATTGCCGGATGATGGCCGAAAAGCTTGGGCTCTGGTAATCGATACCAGAGTCTGTGGGTTCGAGTCCCACTCTTGGCATGGACGTTTGAAGCCGTTCGGAATCGGCTTTAAGCAGTAGGTCCCGGTCTAATTAGCCTCGTGTAGCAAAAGTTGACCGTAACGCTCCAAACCAAACCTAGAGTACAATATTGACAAACCAAATTCCAATCCTTATTAACAGAATTTTGGGACAGTAAAATTCAAGCTCTTCCTTGTTTGAATGAAACTTAAATGAATGCTTTTGACTTTTTCTACAACATTATCATCGAAAACAGCAAGTTATAAGACAAAAGCCACTCAAAAATATTTTGTTTTAGATTGCGTTTAGATGATCTCAGAGGAAACAAATTACATAAAATAAATTTAAAATTTACTTCCCATTCGCACTCAACAGAGTCAGAATGTAACAATAACCCACAAAAACTATCATTAGAATATAGCATTGTAAAAATATCATTGTATATTTAATCACACAGAATTCAAAATATTTTCAATCCGTAAAATAAAAGCAGTGCTCTACAGATATAAAAACATTCTCAATGATAATTAATTTCAGGAAGCTCCTGGAAAAGAAAAAATGTATATTAACTGCGGAGGGTTTCACTTTCCAATTTTAACATTTGCTTTAACTGTATTAATGAAAAAAAGTAATGAATTACATTATTCAAGTAAGGATAGAGAAGAAGTAATTTAATTTTTAGAAAAACGAAAATTTTACTGTTAATTAAAGCAAGAAAAGTTAAGAGTAGATTTTTCTTTCTTTTATTCTGGAAAAATACATTAACTATGACAAAAAAGGGTGAAGAACTTATAGGGGGAAAATGGGAATCATATAATTAATGTATTTATTTTTAAATATTTTTAAAAAGGCATTTTATGAATAAGGGAAAAAAACTGATTAAAATTTTGATGGACGAGGGCGGCAAAAAATTGTTAGGTATAGTTACATACAATTTATCAATTGTTTAATATTTAATCATCTTGGTTAAATCATTAAAGGAAGCAAAGAACACCTATCCTGAAATGCTAAAGTAGTGAAATGCCAATGAAAGGTAGTATCAGAAATGTAAAGACAGGGGCAGAAAGGGAGGGAGGGAATTTTAAAGTCATTCTAAAAGTATTTACAAACAAAATGCTTCCAACTTAATAGTTTGGGACTAAGCAGTTTTTGACAGAGTAATAAAAAAAATTAAAAAAGAGTGTCCATTCAAATCGTCATTAACAAATATTCCAGATATCGACTTTCTGTGAATTGTTTTCTTTTAATTTAGTCAAATTAAAATTAATTGAGTTTTCTTTCTCGTTGGGAGTTATTGCATAAGCTGTAAACGTTGAAAATATCATTATTCACTAAACTAAACTAAACTAAACTAGACTAAACCAAACGTAATACTATCGCAAAGAGACACACAAAATCAAAAACTTTTATACAATTTTGCTACGATTAAATTTATAGTGGGAGGAATTAAGATCTAATGAGATAGACATGAAACACAAATTCACATTTAATGCCCGGTAATAAATAAAATCAGATTTAGAAATTACATAAAATATTAGATTTTTAAAGTTATGGGTTACAACGATAGCCAGAAATTAAAAATCATAACTCCGAATTTATATTCCTTAAAAAAATCAAAACTACTTGGTAGCATCTCGATATTTTAGATAAAAACTGTTACAAATATTTAACGAGATTTCATTTTGAGGGTTTTCCAACAGTAATTGCTGCCTTTAAGTATAAATATTGATAAATAAGTTTTGTATAGAGATACCATCGTATTAATGTATTTGCCAGCGTTCTAGGCAATCGAAATTTTTGTTCTTCTATATTAATTCTGCAGTCCCTTTATATATTTGGCCATTAAGTTTCGGAGCGTAACTGATCATTATCAATCGGCAGGTATCAGCACGAATAAAAAACTAATTGCTTTTGACTCCAAATAAAAAATTTTGTAATCACTATTATAAAAAGAATATTTTATAAACTAACGGTATGAAGAGAAGAAATGGAGTTTCAAAAATCTTTAAAAATACATTTTACGGTTTAACCAGGAATTAATACCTGTAAGCAGTGGTTCAACGTATGCATATCTGTTTTCGACAGCGAGATTAGAAGATATAGAGTGATTAACGTTCGGATGATCACGAGCTAAATGGTAGATCTGTAAACAGTTTTCAGGTTAAACCTCCAAAAGCCTTTTAAATCCATTTGATAAAAGTTCTTTTTAAAATTTCTAAAACAAGGTTGGTGAATTTCCACTGAACACATCTTAAATTTGCTTGTTCTAAAAAGGCACCACTTTAATTGATTGGATGTAGAAAAAGATGATTGGATGTAGAAAAAGATGATTATCTCATTCCTAAAACTTATAAGTTGCGTGTCTTTTTTATTAAATTTATCTTAAACAAACTTTCTATTATATATATATATATATATATATATATATATATATATATATATATATATATATATATACACACACATGGAGACGAGGGTTGTAAATAAAGTAATGGCAACATACCCAGAAAACATTTTTTTTTAATAAACATACCAGCAAAATTACATTACATTCCTTCAATATAATCACCAGCAAAGTCTTGTACCTTTTGATAGATGTCAGGAAGCCGTAGGAAACCGTTAACAAGGTGTTGTGTGTTGATGTCAGTGACTGAGCGCCCTAATGCTCGGATCACTGTCGGGAAATCAGATACCTAGAAAGGGTTCTTTCAACTTAGGAAAGATGTCGTAGTCAGAAGGACTCATGTCAGGTGAGTAAGGAGGGTGTTCCAACACCTCCAAAGAACACCGTCGCAAAAGGTCATTTACAGCTCGTGCAATATGACAACAAGCATTGTCATGCAACACGATAGGGATATTGCCCCGCAATAAACGTGGACGTTTGCGCCGTATAGCAGGGTGCAGATGGTGATGTAGCTACAGTCAACCTCGATTTTAATTACCGACCGCCGATCACTTTTTGTAAATATGATTTAGAGCGGTAGAAGCGATACTGTCCACTTCAACGTCACGTAGCAACTACCCCATCTACTGGATGGACAGTTTTATGCACTCTACACATCGACAACAGCTCCACCTCACTCCTCCGATATCCTGTTTGCGAATGCCTGATGTCCTACGACTTTCTGGGCAACGTTGCCACTACTTTATTTACAATCCTCGTATGTGTATATATATATATATATATATATATATATATATATATATATATATATATATATATATATATATATATATATGCATGCGACTTGCACTTATCCTGAGGACATTCAGTCTCCAACACCATGAGATCCCTGGGTTACAGGTAGGTGAAGCAACATTGTTCTATATGAAGGTGAACAAAAACATGCTCTATATGAACTGCACAAAAACATACTTCCCCGGTATTTTAATCTGGGCTGAAGCGATGGTAGCTTGCTACGCCAGCCGTCATACAATGATGGAAGGTTATTTCTTTTTTGTTATAATAAATAAATCTTTATAAACTGAAGCCATGGATGTACTTGTTATTTAACGAAATGTCATTAATCACTACTATACGCTATTTCAACTCCTAAAAATTTAGCAAAAGAGCGACAGAAAATATGTAACACAATATACAGAGGAAAATCCATAACTGCAAAATTATTAATTAGAGAGGGTGTCAAATTTTTTTGAAAAGTAAAAATTTGTTTATTTTTGAAATTTATATGGGCTTAAAAATTTGGTGAACTGAAAAAATTATGAAAATCTCATGAAGTATACAACTACTACCATATTGTGAAATTCCCCTACACATAAAGTAGCATGAAACACTATGACACTTTCAGTGTTCTAGAATTTTTATTTACCCGTTCCTCAAACCAAAGTTTTAATTTTTTGGAATGAGTTGTATACTTAAAACTGAAGTTTAATCCGGAGGGATATTAGTTTCGTTCAAATAACATTTACTTTTAATACCACATGAGAGAATTCTAAAATTAATATTCCCTGTTGAATCCTTTCTTAACAATTAATTGCCTCTAACGAATATTTCAAGCAATCTCTATATTTAAGTTGCTAAGCCGACTTTTTGGGCAGTCCGTGAGAGAAAACTACTGCATCCATTGACTTCATTTTGGTCTTAAACGAAAGTTTGTAACCTGTAGATCTGTCAAATTTGGTTTTTGTAACTGCAATTTTTATTAATGAGCTATAATTTACAATTAAAAATTGATTTCTGCGCATGCTCAGTGGCATGTTTCAATCTGGCTTTAGAAACTCACTGATTCTGCGCATGCTCACTAACATGTTTCAATGCCGAGGAGTCTCTCTAGATCTCTCTCTGCCATTTTTATTTTTATGATAATTATGTTTGTGAAATATAAGATTTAACCTGATGGAAATTGTTTATTTCGCGCTGTTTAATTTACAATTAAAAATTTGCTTTCTGCGCATGCTCAGTGACATTTTTAAATCTAGCTTTAGATACTCACTAAGCACGAGGCCGCTTAAACATTAATTTGTTTCTGCGCATTGTTATGATTTTCAACATTTGGCAATGATGTGTGGAGTATAATTTGTGTATTAGTACATTTATTTACTATACAGCCGTCATGTTTTGACGGGTACCAGCTAGTATGAAATTAAAGTCTTCATTTTTACTTTGATTAAGGAAAACGTTAAATATGGAACTTATACAAAAGTAACAGCTTAACAATTAAATGACTTATGTTTCATACTTATTAAACCTCATAAAATCTTATGTAGTTGAAAACAGAAAGCCATTGAAAACCATCGTTTTAGCCTTTTACTTACGTATATAAAAAGATATTTAATGCTAAAAAGCGTTTTCCTGTTTCTCACTATGGGATAAATTTTTGTGCCTGAGGAATCTAATAGCAAGATCTTTCATTGCTCAGATCACTGCTACAAGTTGACAATATTTGTTGCAGATTTATCACGCTGCCGCAAAATTTCAACAAATTCATTCGACCTCAAAAAGAAAGAGAATAGAACATTTGCGCGCGTGTATTTTCGAGAGCAAGAATTATACGTAAAAATAAAATGAAATTCTGTACAAAAATATCCATTTGAATGAAAGCTATGGTGGTGTGAAGATCGAAAACAACACTTTAACATAAAATAAAGCAGAAATGGGATATTGAATAAGGATACAGTATGCGAAAAGAGCTGTGCGTTATTTCAAAAGGAAAATATCAGCATCAAGCACGCAATCCATGCTTATATATCTTTGACTGCATTTTAAAGGAAGGTTTAGATCGAAAGCGAGGAATATTTTAGAAGCTGGAATAGATAAAGAAGAGTTAAAAAATAAAATTTTGACAAAATAAAAACTACGATGCAAATGCTCAAAGGTGACAAATATAAGAGTTTTACAAATTAGAGTAAAATGTGATAGGTACCTAGGGAGAAAGTATTTAATAAGGGAAAAAAATAGAATGATAGAAAAAATTACTGGCTTCTGAAGTTATAAACGAAATGCAACTAGAGCCAATATTAATGCAATTTCTCCAGGTAATACTGCATTTATCCTTAGGCATATATATATATATATATATATATATATATATATATATATATATATATATATATATATATATATATATATTCCATTAAAAGATAATGGATAGTCAAGCATATTAGCGTAAGCACAAAATAATGTCACCTTAAAATGATGTTGATAGATTTTGACACTAAAAGGCACTGGAGGCACCTAATAACCACTCATAAAGACAGTTGGACAATCAAAATTGTTTTGAACATATTCTTTAAAAATTTTATGAATACAATATTCTTATTCTTAAAATTCCCCCTAATCCTGATTTAGTATGAACTAAAAGCATTAGTTAGACTTATTTGAAGTCTTTACACAAACACCACAGGAAAAGTCCGGAACACCTTTATCATAGAGTTTTCATCACAAAACAGGAATGGTTACTAGCTTTTAAGAGGCTTACACAGTCATCTTTCCATTACTTGCATAATATTATGACATAAGCTAAAGGATTTTGCAATCATTCAAGAGTGTAGAACAAAATTTCTTAATCAGTAATGAGAGTTTAAATCGAAAGTTCAAAAATGTAACTATAAACAGGGAGCAGTGTGTTCTGTATCTACTATAACATAACTAAAGGTAATTGTGGCGATTATTCATAAATTTATTGAGAATCACATTTAAATTCACACTACTTTTAGATGAGTGCTTATAATTATTTTAAATCCTACTAAGCAGAATTTTACATGCATCATATAGCATTTCAAATTATTAATTTAAATATGTATAAAACTTAAAATATTTAAATGCTTAAAGTAAAAAACGTTTTAACAGAAATTGAAGGGTACTGCAAATGTAATGGTAAAGCTTTATCGTTACGAAGTTTACCTCAAGCTTTGTCAATAATTTGTGGATATTAATATAAAATATATCTTTCTATATCAGGAATTAAGCCCCTGTTTGAATGATTAATTTTTGCTGAAGGTTGACATATAATCTAATGCTTGAAATGGACAATAATACACTGTTATTAGGCTATAATTTTATTTACACTAAAAACGTCTGCATCGTAATTACCCCGTAAGTAAATATTTATAAATCTCATTCAGCTACAATGATTTCCCATCCAGAACTGAAATGATATTTTAATGTAGCACACAGAAATAGACTGAAGCCATGCGTTACAGCAATACAAGTGTTCTGCAATCTCCTTCATAAGAGAAATTTAGATTAGGCCGATATTATTTGGTTAATAGTAGCAGATCTGCACTAAGAATAAAATTTAATGTTAACTACCGTTTAGGCTATATAATAAACACATAAAAAAATTTTTATATATAAAATTATGCCTTTATATCTCCTAAGCAATATTTAGTACAACTATTTCATGTGAAATTCTTTAAAATGTCTCATTCGCACCAGAAAAGTAGTATTATTCTCTAAATTTATTCACCATTAAATTTAATATACATGTGAAATGAAATCTCCAGGGTGCTTTTCCAGTTTATGCGTGAATTCTGCATGCATGAATTAATAGGAGACCAGCTCGTTAGGCTACACGTGGGAGAGCTTTGCATTCAGATTAATTTGGAATAATTATGCATTTGTATCTCTGAGGTAAGAGTATATATATTCTAATCATGATATCTCAAACGAAACAAGAAAGAAAAAGAAATGAAGAAAATTAATCCCAGAGTAGATATAAAGCTATTTTATATCTATAAAAGAAAAAAGTTTTCTTTAGTGTTTTTTCTCTTTTACGCTCTTTAAATTCAGTACACTAATGCTAATTCAATAAATGATATTATAAATCTAAAATTCTGAGGTATAGTACACAGGCCATTGTATGTATTAATTACATAGAGTAATTTCCCTTGGTATGCTAACGACAAAAGCTACAAAATAAAAATATAGAAAGAAATAAGTATGGAAAAGATTAAGGAAAGCTGCTCACATACCACAAATTATCAAAAGGAAACCATGAAAATTAACACAAACTTTGCAAAAGTCCTCAAAAATTATGTCTATAAGCTGCAAGAAATTTATAGTCTCGGACTAGTCATATTAGGAGTATTGTTTCTCCCATTGTGGTTCCTTTATTGTATTAATTTTCCACATAACAAGTATTCGACATTACCTTATTAAGAAAAAATAAGTTTTTTATCTGCATTGGTAAAGCGCTCCTTATACAAAAGGCCTTAGAGCAGTTGAGCTACAGATTTTTTCAGATTTTTTTTTTCGAACGTGTGCATAAACGCAATAAGATAGCTTGAGGAGGAGTAACCTCAGGTTATAACCTATAACCTGAGGTAAATTTATTCTCAATTTTTATTAAATTATGCTTGGAACAAAGTTTGTGTGTACTGAATCGTCCAAAAGATAGTGTCACGACATCAGCCCGTTAATATATAAGAATAATATGGGGTTCTTTGGCATCACCATCATTCTCTGCTCTAAATTTATGTGCAACTGATGAGCAATCATTTTTTTTCTTTAGTCTTAGGTAAAATCTATTTAGTTTTAATACATTCGTAATATACATAGCAGGAAAGTAATTTGTTCATAGTTTTACTTTATTAACACTAAAAATGGACACATTATGAAATATCAGTACATCTGTACAGGATACAATAAAAATTATGAAATATCAATAAATTATGCAATGATTTATAAAACGATAAGTGTGATAAGGTGTAATATTTACCCCATGTGACGTCAATAAATGCTTAAAACAGGCCAGATTTTGGAGCATTTTGGATTACTTAATAAAGGGTACTCAACTATTGCTAACTTCCAAATAGACCCACAATTCATGCCCGAAATGATAATTTCTTAAATATCTGGTTTGTTGGTTGGTTGGCTGGGAGCACTGTGGTCATCTTTAACTCTTTTAGGACTATTAACAATATATTTGATTATGATACAAAATACTGAAAAATAAAATTCTCTTCGCTTAATGTATTTCATAAATCTTTAATCTATATCATTTGAAAGTTTTGTCATAATTTTCAGTTTAATTTCTGATTAATACCTGAAAAGAGGCACAGACATAAGTTCTCATTTATCTTCACATTTTAATTCATGGACGATTTTACAAGATGCGATCAGTTATAAATTTTGAAGGGACAGAAAGGGGGGAGAGAGGGGAAAATAATTGATTATTTAACATGTCTTCTAATTGATAAGAATTTTTTTCGAATGTAAACAACTACCTCTTTCATTTTATCATATTGTCTTATATTGCCTCATGACGAATCACTTCGGGATACTTATTAAACAGAAGTTAAGATATCAGTGTTAAACACGATTAAAGTAAAAGATAGAAGTACATAATCGCTTTAATATACATGGACTTTTACAAAGAAAATTATGAATTTAGCTTAAAGCAAAAGTAACACTAATTACTACGATAGTGCAATAATATAGATTCATTTGAATAGATGTATATTATGATACAAAAGCTTCTGGCTTAGTTATAGGTTAATTCAGTTCGTTATCAAAGCCCAGTTCCCATTTTCCAAATGCTATCAGAATAATACAACAATAATTCTTCCAGTAAGGTCAATGCAGCAGCGCTTGCCTTAAATGCACTTTGCGTACGTCGCTGTATTTAAATATTCATTGAGCTACATCGAATAAGTAATCTGAAAATAGTTAGACGGAGGGGAGGGGGTGCTTTTCACGTGAACTGTGAGCATAAAACGGTAATTACAGGTGATATATTTAAGCCGCCCACAGAAATGCCTCCATTGCTGTAACGTGTTACACTTAACAAACAGGTGTTCCTGCTTCTTAAAGTGGTTACGGAATTTTCAAAATAAAAGACTAGTAAGAAAATTTTCTGAAGCACAGAATCATTAAGATTCGATTCACTTACGAGAAATTTAGGAACGGCGAGATGAGAAATTGGGCAACTCAATTTAGCTAGCACTGGATGAGTGAGAGCAGTTTTATAATTATGAAATTTATTTTAATTTGACGTTTAAAGGTAGATAAATTCAAAATACGCGGGGAGAAAGCATAAAGTAGATAAAATGGTTCTGACGTGATATTAAAAAAGCAAGTTACTTCTGTTCTTTTAGAATATATGCGCTCTTGACACAAAACTGACAGTTTTTAAAATATACGCTTTAAATTAAAACGTCTAGAGGAGCATTTCTGATATAAATTATTTTAAACCTTAGATATACGAT